>JAXGGS010323950.1:0-13618 GCA_035585475.1 Armandia brevis
CCAGGGAGAAGGTTGTTGAGAGGGTGTTTCTTTCTGAAGATGTCGTCTCATATGCAGATGTTGTTGAAGATAAATTAAAGTGCTGCCACGACGTTGAAGTAGTTTCGTGAGATGTGAAGTGGTTTGTTGAAGTTTCCGCCAAATAAGTCACAGTGTTCCTCCCTGAGGAAGTTACTGTATTCCGAGTGGTGACTAAAACACAAGATTTCATAGAAAATCACCACGGAACTATTGTATCAAATGTGAACGGATGAAGCTTTCAGAATCTATCAACGGAGCATGCAATGTTGTTAATTGTCTACCCATTTATCCTTTCGTACTGCTTATCATCGTTTAAATTTGACTCAAGGAAATACACATGTACAAACTATCGGTAGGAATGAACACGGGAGCAATATGTCACATGTGTATTACTAAGCATCAAGATTTAATCTACATGTACAGTGGTGGCCACGCTCAGTATATTAACGGTATTTACAGCGAACTCAGCAATCCTTTTAAACAACAATATTCAGTGGGACCGAAACTCACTTTTCTAGCTAAATCAGCACATACAGATTGAACATTCACCATAAAAACTGCTGTGCAAAGTTCTGACACTTGAGAGTGGCCACCGTTTTTTATTGTTTACTTACCTGGAACAGTTGGAGGGTCTGAACACGTGTAATGGACAATTTGATAATTATTAAATAGGTCAGAACATCCTGGTAGTGGGACACGGTACATAACTACATCACATGAAGAGCTTCCATGACAATCCTGCAGGAGAGGGGTCATCGCAGCATCAGGACACTCTGTGATACAGTCACCGTCATTTATACAGCAGCCGTGCACCTGGAAGTTACAGGTTGATATGGCACATTGGCTGCTCGTGATAGTTATCACATCTCCGATATCCGCACAGCTAAGTGAGATAAACCTGGGGGTGTTATCTTTGGCACATGATTCAAACTGTCTATGTTCTGGAGAAATGAAATATTTAAAAATAATTAAAGTGAAAATCTACTTTCCTTCTTCAGTCAAAGAGCTCGTTTCGAGAACGCTAACCTTTGATCAATGTTCATCTTCAATTATCTATTGATATTCATGTATGGAACTTACCTGGATTTCCGTCGACCGAGTGCCCAGAAAGTATCAACACAAACAGTAAGATTTCCCTCATGTTAAACACCGACTGAAAATTCCTTTCTACTGTATTTATTCTTAAGAAGAGGTTTTGTAACTCTCAACAATATATTATTGATCCGTGAAATATCAGGAACAGTACGTACAGTACGTACAGTAATGTATGTACGTCAATCACATCTTCAAACGCGTCAAATCAAGTCATACAAAGGTGAAGTTTAAATCGAGGTGCTGATTCCTGGTGCTGGAATTACCAGTCTTGGAATACGTCTACAACTGATATATCCGATATTATAGATGTGTCCCACTCATAGTTGCGTGTCACTATTTGATGAGGATTCATTTTATAGATTCCTCAGCTTTGTTATTTCATTCTAGATACATGTTTTCATGTTGTATGTTACGAGAAGTTACTAGGTGAGCACGTGCTCAATTACTCTAGAATAGACGTGATAAATGAGTTGGAGAGGGCTCTAAATGTGTTTATCTTTCACCCATCCTTGTACAACGTTAATCTTTTTTTAGTATTTGAAGTACGTTTCTGAACTGCGGTCGAAGGTGCGCTGAAACTAATTACATACGTATACCTGTACCTGGGACTAGTAGCACACTACCTGTTAATCACCCATCGGTAAACATTGATATCTCATATATTACATTCATTACCAACTTTGCCGGGTATAGTTCAATCAACTTTATTTCTCGACTTCGATCATTTTGAAATCAATAGAGCAAATAGAAACACACATAGAATGCCACCCGTGAGAATGTGGGCTCTCGAATTGCTTCTTAATTTCATCGCAATAGACATGACACTACTTGGAATAAAAAGAGACCAAATTAGGTCTCGGGTGGGATGCATGATTTTTTATATAACTACCAAGAATTAGATGACATTCGCAAAAGCGAAAGTTATACATATATTTGTCATACACTCATCCAGTTGCAAATTAAACTAATGGTTATGACAACATAAAAATGAGGGACGCAAAGGGGTGCTCAAGTTTGTTTTCGTTTTCTTTCTTGTAACGGCGGGATTTTTTCTAAATACGAGTGGAAGGTGACTATTTTCACTTTTCATGTGTAGATTGAATGGCTAAACGTTTCCGTAGAGACTGAGACACATACCATTCATTAGCTCTAACATACATGTGTACACGTGTCAATCATGCGCGCCTTGTGTATTTCATCTGTAGAATTACAATGGTAGCCTCCTGAAATCAATATGATTAGCGTGGCACTTTACTGCTTTCGTGAATGTGTCAGAAACTTGACCGTTTGTGTCAGAAACTTGACCGTTTGGCTCTATGTAAGGTAGTCCCTCGGTAAATGTGTGGCCATATAGATCGATAGCATGGGTAACACTATATAAATCAGTAGCAGAGGTCATACTTTATAAATCGGTAGCAGAGGTCATACTATATACATCGGTAGTAGAGGTCATACTATATAAATCGGTAGTAGAGGTCACATTATATAAATCGGTAGTAGAGGTCACATTATATAAATCGGTAGCAGAGGTCATACTTTATAAATCGGTAGTAGAGGTCATACTATATAAATCGGTAGTAGAGGTCATACTATATAAATCGGTAGCAGACGTCACATTATATAAATCAGTAGCAGAGGTCATACTTTATAAATCGGTAGTAGAGGTCATACTATATACATCGATAGCAGAGGTCATACTATATAAATCGGTAGCAGAGGTCACATTATATAAATCGGTAGCAGAGGTCATACTATATAAATCGGTAGCAGAGGTCATACTATATGTAAACAAATTTGTAATAGCAGAGGTTCAACAGTTTCCACAATTTGCTCACATGGTGACGTCCTACTCAAAAGTGATTAAATACCAATCAAGAAATGTCCGACTTACAACTACTGATGCTAAATAGTAGCGTATTAAAGAGTGTAAAAGCTTTGTTGATCGGTATTAACGATATAAATGTGTCATATAGTTCATGGTGCAACACATGCAAAGCAGTCAGTGTAAATGCCCAGCATTTGGTTTAACTATTTATCGCTGTTAACACTAGTTATTCGATAATTATTTACATGTATTACGAGTAGTAAATGTGATAATTGTTTGACGTTCCTACGCCCAAGTCGGTGCATATATTTACGTGTTTACACTTGGCGACGAGGTTGTTGTTAACAGCATGACGGGCTATGCGCGTGGGTTCGAGTTTCATGGAACCGGTAGTTTGACGAGCGCTGATTGTTGCCTCTCATAGTTGAGAAAGGTCACCCGGTAGTTTTAAATGGCTGCCTGTCGGTGTTTTCGTTGTTCGCTGTTGTAATTTCAAGAAAGTAACTCTCAAAACCCGTCTGACGCCAAATATAGGTAACATTTAGATACTCTTTCTAAGCATGGTAAACTCGTTCGTATTTCAACTGTGTAATCTGTCCGTCTTTTCCATGTCGTTTAAGAACGCGGCACGCCCATTTGATCGTTTATTTATACCACCAATCTTTATTGTATTCAGACTTACGTCCATTCACGCCAATAAACATTTAATGAAGATAGAAGCGTACAGTCAGCTTGCTGATGGAATTTACTTTAATAAATCTCTATCAGACTCAACTACCCAGGCGGGGTTTGACAATCAAATAAATAAACAGAGGTGAGGAAACGTTGCAGTGAGCGGAGACCCCAGAGTATAGATGCGGTCACTTGGGTTTCAATATTTTCAGAAGAAGTGCGCTTAAGGGGAAACAATGTAATAATATCATCCTTAAAGTTAAGATTTATTGTTTAAAAACATATAACAGTCATCTTTCCGCTGTGTGGTGTCTGTACAATGTTTTACACATGTACACTACTACGAGCACACTGTGATTGAGTGTTTGTCAACTGATCTTAATAAATAAAGGACAAAATGGAACTAAAGTTTATCAATAGAAAAACTGTCAATCTCATGACATACACGCGATGATCGCAGTTTAATCCCACTACATAATTAGTTTGACAAACTTTAATTATACAATACATGAAAGTCTTGTAAGTACTGAGGTGGTGAAATGTAGCTTAAATAAATATTCAAATATTGCCATATCAAGTAAACACAATTTGTTATGTTGACAATCAAAATTCAATAGATAACCTTAATAATGCCGATAATGCATCCTTCGTCATTTAAGACACAAATAAATTATAACCAAACCATCTACACCGTAACCTGCAGGAGCCATCGGGGGAAATGCACTTGAATGGTATCTTTGTATGACATTTGTAGTAAATACAGATTTGAAAGAACCACCAATAAACCTGATATTTGTGTTACCATTACCATTTGTTAAACATTGAGGATTTTAACACAGCCAGGGAATCAGAAATGTTATAATACAATGCGTATTTTATATATAATACAGGATCAGATCAAGAAGATGGAGAGAAGTAGTTTGTCCGCACATACGTGCACGAGCTTATACGTAATGAAATACATGTATAGACCTGGACAACCGGAGTGTTCACAAAGTTTTACTTGTGTGATGTTATTGTGGTGGCGGCCTTCTTAACAGTCACATCTGAATTATTAGCTCCCCCAATGTGACCTTTATTTTGACCCTGATTGCTAGCTTCCTTTGAATTCGTGTTTTCCGGCTTGTATTTCTCGTTGCTCCCCTCAGATTTCTGTGGTTTGATTTCCACCTTCCTCGCTTTAGAGATATCTTGTGTTTGTCCCCTCTCCACATCTAAAGGCTGCTTCACACTTTCAGGCCATCCGGCTGTCTTAGACGGGGTTGGATTATTCACTTTTAGACCAGCCCTTGTTGTAAGCCCCGTCCTGAAATCAGTGAATGTAGAAAATAGCAAATTATTTCAGATCTATATAATTAGCTTTTAGGTTCTGGGATTAACTGATGACACTATCTGTATGTTATCACTTACGCTTTGTTCGAATGGCATTTACAAATAACTATTCCAATAATAACAGCAGCTCCCGCTAATGCCGCGATACCAACACCCAACCCAGCTATTAATCCTGTCAGATAATAATATCTACATTAGATGTAGCTGGTTCCAGTATTATAATAATTTGTCTATTAAAAAGTAAAGTAATTTCTAACCTGAGTTCATGCCTCCACCATCTGCTGGCAGTGTGGTTGTTGAGGAAAATGAGCTCTGTGTAATTAATTTCACTAGAAATGGACATATGAATGTAATAATATTTTTGATGGTTATAACTTGTAAATCGTATATATCAAAATATGATTTACCTGTTGACGATGCCACAGTTATCGTCACAGTTCTCGTCACGGTGGTTGGCGATGGTGTCGTCGGTGTTAGCTCTGGTGGATCAGTTGCTGGATCTTGTGGATCAGTTGTTGGATCTTGTGGATCAGTTGTTGGATCTTGTGGTTCAGTTGTTGGATCTTGTGGTTCAGTTGTTGGATCTAGTGGTTCAGTTGTGGGTTCTGGTGGCTCAGTTGTGGGTTCTGGTGGCTCAGTTGTTGGCTCTGGTGGCTTAGTTGTTGGCTCTGGTGGCTCAGTTGTTGGCTCTGGTGGCTCAGTTGTTGGATCTTGTGGTTCAGTTGTGGGTTCTGGTGGCTCAGTTGTTGGCCCTTGTGGTTCAGTTGTTGGCGCTGGTTTCACTGTGGTTGGTGTCTCGCAGCTGTAATTAACTGTATGCAAATAGTTATCTCCGTTGTCCATGACCTCATCAAAACAAGTCATCCATGGAAATTCTGCTGCTGCTATAGCCACACTACAACTCTGCTGGCCTTCACATTCTCTATACACATCAATCATCGTATCATTAGGGGCTGGTTGCTCGAAACAATCTGTTCCACTTAGACAACACACTCCAGAATCAAAGCAGTCAGACTGGTAGTAAATGGAATCTTGGATAAAGATATATGATCCAGGGTCACATGAGAAGTCCAGACTGGGAAGCCCCGGCTTCCAGCAGGCCGTGGTGGTTTTGACTAGAATACAAAGATTCAGGATAGAATTTGCTCTAAATATGATGGAAATTCGATTTTATTTACGACTATAAATAACCGTTAATAAAATGTACATGCATTAACATGTTTGTGGAAGTAAATGTGTACAGTTACAAAAACATTAGGTTACTTGCCTGTCTGTGCATCCGTGATTTGTTCCTTTTGGAAAACATTGTGGATTATAACACAATCAATAAGTATCCATAACAATCTCATTTTGTCTGATATTTCAGATACTCCGTGTGCTGAGATTATATCAGATTATCCGTCTCTCTGAGGATCGGCTTCCACAACTGATTTAGGTTTAACAAGCGGACATTATGTATTCTAGATGCATACTGATGACCTAATATGACAAGGGCACGATGAGATTGATTGCAAGCTATCATAGTAAATAAACAAACTTGCACTTGATAAACCTTTATTTTGACCCGAAGAATCCCGCACACACATCTTAATTTATGGTTAGAGTAACATGATAGGCAGATATTCAGTAGCATTAAGCATTAGCTTTCCAGTTACTAGTCAAATTAACACTTCATGAGTAGCTTGCGGCTGTGGCGTGATTCGAGAGACATGCTAATATTGCGTTGATTATTATCTTATCCGGTTGAGGGTCACACCAATTATGTTAATGATACAGACTATGAATATTTGATGTATCTCATTTATCATTCATATCAGAAGATGAGATCAAAATTTTCACACAATGTGGATTTGATGTTTGATTAAACGGATTTCACCAGATAATGTTCTTTGAATATGTAACACAAAACACAATTATAATATGATAATCATGGTTATATTATGAAATCAGGCGGTCTTTGATTATTTTTTTTTGACATTTATATTGTATGTACTTATAGCACGCGCCTGATTTCAATATCACATGCACACAGGAATGCTTACGTTCATGGACGCGTATATTAATACCAAAATACATAATTGTAATCAATATGATTTGTTTTCTCATGACAATTTTCATAGTCACGACATTAGAATAGAGTTATGAATTTAGCTAACCCACTATGGACTAGCCTTCTCATTTATGGGACACTTTAATAACATTTATTGCAGCCTTTGTCTGTACGGTGGTCTGACTTGGAGCATTTGTCTGTACGGTGGTCTGACTTGGAGCATTTGTCTGTTCGGTGATCTGACTTGGAGCCTTTTCGTTGGTCTTATCCATTTTGTTTGTCTGTGAAATATCCGTCATGCTTGCCTTCTCCACATCTATGGCTTGTTTAGGTTTTACTTGCCAGTTTGTGTTCCCGGGACGAGGCGGGTTCTTCGCTCTTGGTCCAGTTGTCGGTGGTCCTATTGCTGTCTTAGATTTGAACCGGTTGCTGAGTGGACTGTAAATGGATAACAATTCGTATATAAAGATGGTAATTTTCAACTGATAAACACAATTACTAACGATGGCTTCAACTACTAACTTATCTCCGAACATGATAATGATAGTGAGAACCACAGCAGCTCCCACCAGCGCGGACGCTCCCACCACGGTTCCTACTATTAGCCCTGTGAAATGGATATCAGCTCTCTGTTTTATGATGAATAATCTTTCTACGCATATATGGCTATCTGAGGCATCAGTTTCACAAAACTAATATATATTATGACTTGAGCGATATAGACTGATTTACCTGTGTTTGAGCCCCTAGCATCAGTGGGTAGTTCTGTTGACGAAGTAAATTTTCAATGTCATTCAAGAGCTTATCTTTACATTTTTAGCCAATATATATCTAGTTTTAAACAAAATGTACCTGTTGTTTGCGGCTTTGGTGCAACCGTGGTTGTTGCCTCACAGCTGTAATTAACTTCATGCAAATAGTTATCTCCGTTGTTCAAGACCTCATCAACACAAGGCGACCACGGAAATTCTGCTGCTGCTATAGCCACACTACAACTCTGCTGGCCTTCACATTCTCCATATACATCCAGCATTGTATTATTAGGGGCTGGTTGCTCGAAACAATCTGTTCCACTTAAACAACACACCCCAGCATCAAAGCAGTCAGACTGGTAGTAAATGGAATCTTGGATAACGATGTATGATCCAGGGTCGCAGTTGAGGTCCAGACTGGTAAGCCCCGTCTTCCAACAAGCCGTGGTGGTTTTCACTAGAATAAAAAAAACTAAAATAAAATGTTGGCTCACAATACATTATAAGTATTATTGGTCCCTGGTGGTGCAGCAGTAGCACATCGGACTATGGGCTGAGAGGTCCATGGTTCGATACCAGGTTAGGTGTGAAAGGCAAGGCATCTCTGACCACACACGCCTCTGTCAACCCAGCAGTAATTGGGAACCTTGTGAGGGGTTACACTTAAATTGTTTAAGCACTATATATGACAGCTGTGTATTACCCTGTGATCAAGGGGTTAATTGTGTAAGTCGTGAGAGCTATATATAGGATGAAGACGTTAAACCCTACACTTTAAATACTTTAACTTTAAGTAACTTGTTCTATTCTGTGAAAATATGTCTGAAGGTAAATTAAGGTTTTCCCTTCCATATCAGGAATGAAAATGACATTATGGTTAAATGAATATGGTCTATTGTTTACAGTAGACCCTCTACAAAACGCAACGAAAGAAACGCGATTCGACACAACAACATGACCAATGATGTGGGTCCTTTATATAATGTAACATTTCCCCTGTGAGTTAGAGCTGTCACCATTTTTCCATCAAACGACATTTATTGTTTTCGGAGACGAGCATTCTGGTAAGTACTAAGAACATAGAAATTCCGGTCTGTCATAACATCTGCCATTTCAGTGCGAAAATATATTTCAGCAAATGAAATATATCTTATGTATTTATAAATGTAAGGTTCAATTAATGGTGATAACAATTCACGTTAGACGCTCATGAGAGTTACTATAAGATTAGAGTATTAATTATGTCGTCGTCTTCATGTGCAGCGATTCTCCGAGCAACGATTATGTACACTTTCTGTTTATATCTGACTGCTGTTGATTGCTACCATATATCGTTGTATTAGTGGAAAACTGTCAACAAAGAAAATTGATCTAGCATGTTATTGTTATGTCTCCCGATGGTAAATGCCGGTGCACGAAAAACGCAAAATGGGTGTGAAATAAATATTTCTTTACTTCTTAATTACAAATACAACATCATCTATAACCAAATGACTAGTCCATGAAAACCAAAAATTCAAAAGAACAACAAAAATGTATCACACAAGTATTTGCCTCATTCAAATTACAATGAAAGTATACTAGTGGCATATATTAAACAGAGGGCCTACCAAATCATGATTTTAACAAAAGTAATGACAATTTTCTTAAAGAACAATGTAGAAATCTAATGTTTTTAAACATTTGTGGATTGTATCATGTTTGGGTAACATTTATTTTCTAGTGAATTTACTTTCTGTGATTATTAATGATGACATTTATTTTATCAATTTTTAATTGAATTGCTTTCAGAGGAATTGGAAAAAAGATCAAACTGTTGTTCGGTAGCAACAATAAAACGGTACTAATAATAATATGGCTTGCCTGTTTCCGTATCTGATGCATTCTGTGAACGTATGACCGCGATGAAACTAAATAAAATCCAGCTCCAAAGTAGTCTCCACATGATTAAAATCCAATGTTCCCCGAATGGTACCTTATCAGAATGTTCGTTCATAACCCACGGACTATGAAGAGTGTTAGCATCTTTATACCCTGAAAATAATAGCCCCTGTATATTAATATTCATGTGTATCATAAACACTTAGACCGAATTATCAATCATCATACAATTAGCCACTTGTATTAATAATAAACATATTACAATAATATAAAGAGTGAAGTTGGAGGGGGTTGTCTTTGTCGAAGCCCCAACGTTACAGAAAATCTTTAATATAGATGTGAGATATGAGTGCACATATATTTAATTGCTTTGCGTAATCACAAAAACAGCCATATGTGGTCATATGCCCACCCCCTGCTGTACTATCATCTTCCTTTATTCGTTTTGTCCCGAATAGAGTACTGGCTAAGATTGAAATATAGAGTATCATAATGGCATTGTGTGCAAATGTAATGATTACGTGTGAAATTCTATTGTGACTACTAATCTAATACGGAATTTGTTTTTATTATGAAAGATGTAAGGTCAGTGTGATTGGATCGTCTAAAACTAATAGACAAATGGAAAGATTGACATTTGACTTGAGGATTATTCAGCGTTTATTAAATGATGCTTGAGTTAAATAGGACGAAGCTTTGACCTCTAATATCGGGCCATAGGCGGGAGTCACCTATAATGCATAAGGAAATCATTCTACAAGTAATAAATACGATAACACGGGTGATCACCAGAATTTTATTAAAACTTAAAGATCTAGATGCTCGGCACGATTACCTCGTCGAATGCTGACGAATTTGTAACTTAAAACTTCACAGGAGGGACGATCAGAAACTGATTATAAAAACGGTCATGCTTTGTGATGAAATGGTCTGAAGTGGAAAGTTCAATCAAGTGCTACATGTGATCTACTTATATAACTATCAGTGGGCGTCGTCATGCAATATTCATTTTTATCGGTGCGTCAACCAAGTTATCCCAAACAAAAGGATTTTATCAAGTAATCATATTGAGATATTAGAGGTGATTTACGCGCGTCAGTCAAAGTTACTAAGGTCAATACTCCAAGAATTCAGAACATGTGATAAACTTTCCTGGGCAATGATGGATCATGGTTTAGTCTTTATTCAGCAACCATCCGCACAACACTAGTCCTGTAATTATAAAAACAAATGCTTTAAGATTAATAGTAATGATACATGCGATACAGTATAAGCAATATGTAGTTATATGTTGCAGAAATGCACGTCTGTAGCAGATGGGGTCTTCAAGGCGTACTCACGTACAAAAGGTTGAAATAATAAAAGTGCACCGTTTTATTGATCGAAATCCTTAGTATTTACCGATTGTGAAAATTGAAGACTCTTGTGAAATTCCAGCTCCTCTTACGGTAGTTGTGCTGGGGATAGAGGTGGTTGTTGTGCTGGGGATAGAAGTGGTTGTTGTGGTGGGAATAGAAGTGGTTGTTGTGGTGGGGATAGAAGTGGTTGGTTCAGGTTCGCACTCGTAGTAGACTGTATGATAGTAGTTGTCTCCGTTGTCGTCGACCTCATCAAAACAAGGCATCCACGGAAATTCTGCTGCTGCTATAGCCACACTACAACTCTGCTGGCCTTCACATTCTCCATATACATCCAGCATTGTATTATTAGGGGCTGGTTGCTCGAAACAATCTGTTCCACTTAAACAGCACACCCCAGCATCAAAGCAGTCAGACTGGTAGTAAATGGAATCTTGGATACTGATGTACGTTCCAGGGTCACATGAGAAGTCCAGAAAGGTTAGCCCCGTCTTCCAACAGGCCGTGGCTTCATAAACTATGATAATAGAGTTAGAGCAGAATATGAGGTATACAGTTCCTGATATGATTTCTAGACTACATCAGTTTGAATAGCAGACATTGTTTTTAACAAATATTTGAAAGGTTTGATCATCTTTGATGGTTTATCAAAAATTTAAAATCTTAGACTAGCTTGTTGGTGAGCATAAAACCTGATTCAATACATTCACTTCACTATTAACTTGAGATATATAATCAGTGAGACAAAAGTAGCTCACAATTTATATAATTATTTTGCACATGCATCAACTGTATCAGAACTGTTACGTAAGAAATCATTTCGATCGAGTTCTTTAAGTAAGAGTTTTTTAAAATACTCATATAACGCCATATGACTTCATCGTAACTATTTCAGTAAAACAAGAACACCTGCCTGTTTGTCCATGGCTCACAGCCATAAAGCAGCAAGCTCCAACAATCACTTGGAATATGCAGATCCTAGCCATAATGACAAGAAAAGCTTTGACACCTCTGGCGGTAGATTGTCTATTGGCTCATGCACTTCTAGGAATCAGATGTGATGTAATAATGATTGAGAATTCAAACCAAGTTTATAAACATTAGTCAGACGTTTGTTTGTGTTATTAGATCCCAAACAGTAAATCAGGTTACAAAATAAAGATCGAACCGCCATGCACGATTTTCTTGTGTGTTATTATATGGCGTAATCGAGCTTGATATTGTGTAACTAAACATGTGGACACACTCATCCTCGTCTTAAAGGGTATGGGCCTTCCTATTATGACGGCATTCTGGTAATCCATATATTTTTACAGTCTATAAATTAAGTATTGTTTTCATCCGATAATAGGTTTTATTTATTTGATCACACATTTGTGAAATTCCCGGTTGGCGCAGTAGAAGTATAGTCTAGACTAGCATAAAAGGTTCGAATTAAGAATATTTTTTACGGAAACAATCAAACCAAACTCCTGACTGGTCTTGAAAGTTCTTTGATGAGTCCAGAAATAACGATCAGATAACCAATATGATAGATCAGAATCTTACCTTGTAATATGCTATTTTAATTTAAGTCCAGGATATATGTATATACATATTATATACGACTGCTTGTGTTTGAATTTATAATTATTTCTGTGTTTGAGTTTATATCTTCAGGAATGATAAGTTGACAGCAAAATAGGAGTGCTACTAAATAGGAGAGACAACACTACTAACATTGTACTTTCCTGCTCAGGATACACCGCAGTAATTACGATATGACCTCTTCTGAGGTAAAACCTTCCACCTAGAGTTTCAACATTATTCGTTCATCCGCTAAACCGACAGGACTCCTACCTATCATTTACTGCATGGCTGATGGAGACACTTCTATGTTATCAAAGCTATTATTTCCGCCCTTCCTTCGTTGGCGCACCTTCCTATTGTGTTATTGTTAAACATTAGCTGGAAGAACTGTTTTTGTTGTTGCGGTGATACGAATCAAAATATATACAAATAATCAGCGACCCCTCGCCAATGAACTATTTACTTTGTTTAAGTGGACAAACTACATGTTTATAAACAGCATCGTTTCTGATGGAAAGAATCTAGATGTGTCCCCATAAGATCTGCAATCCGGGTTTCTGAATTGTCTTACTGTTAGCTGTAGGCATGTTAAGTTGTGATAAACACATGTTTGAAAAAATATCAAGTAGACAGCTCACGTAAATTATGTAATTGCCTTTATTCCTATTACTTAATACAGAAAGACAATCCAGAGCTCATCTAGTGATGAAATATAAACATTACCAATCTTAAAACAGATTATCTTTCTATGCAGTTACATGCAGTTCGCTGAGTACAATTAATTTTAGATTTTCACTGATTATGAAATAATCCTCATTTCGTAATTCGACACTATTCACAAACACCTCAATTGCGATGGACACAATTTTAATTGGAAAACGCATTTAACCAAGGACTGCTGATTAACGTTTTTGAGAAGCTTTCGGTGACTTGACGTATCTGGGTTCCTCCCTGCGACTGCCCTCCCTGCTGACCCCGCTGACCCCGCTGACCCCGCTGGGAGATATCTGCAGCGCCCCCAGGTGGAGAGGAATCGCCTTCACGCCCTCTGGTGGCTTGTCGC
>JAXGGS010324061.1:0-13617 GCA_035585475.1 Armandia brevis
TCATTTGATCTATTGCTAAGATATCACTGGGTATGGATGATATATTTAGAAAGAGTTTAAGCAATTTCATCAATATTAATGATGTGTAGTTTAATCTAGCCACCCTGAACAAAATTAATCTAGAGAAATATTTTATACCCTGATTTGCTCTATAATGAGATTATGTAATATATTTTGAGCGGGATCATTGCATACTTTTGATTCAAATAATTAGCTGCTCAGATATCATTGGGTATAAATAATCTATGCAGAATGAATATAAGGAAAAAATTGATTTCCCTGATGTTTGGGTTTCACTAGCTACCCTGAACAAAACGATGTAGTTAAATCTAAACACTTGAATACTTGCAATTTGCTGTAAAAAGGTCATGCTTACACTGATATTGTGCCCTATGTTTGAATACTTTCTGATCAATTGATCTTTTGCTAAAATATCACTGAGTATGGATGATATATATCGAAAATGTGTTACCAAAAAAATAAATATATATGATGTTAAGTTTTGTCTATCCTCCCTGAATGATGTTCCTAAGATATATCCGATTTCAGGATTCACACTACATTGCTCTTAATAGGATTCATTTCATCAGTTTAAGGAGGAATGTTGAAAACTTTCTAGTTGAGTATAATTTGAACATAACGATTCTTAGTATACACATGGATTTATATTATCATGGGTTTATAAGTCATCACTTGATATAAGTAAATCATGTATCTATAAATGATATCAGCAGATGAATGTATGATTAAGTTTTTGAGCCAAATCCCTTTAATACATTTCCAAATATAAGATTTCACTTCTCGGTAAAGCAATTATCCTTTATCGTTCAGTTTGACCCCGCACTAAATTGGATAAAGATGCACCAAAGCTATTGTAGTAATGACAAGAGGAGTTTATTATTTGACATTTATCATTGTTGTGAATACAGGGTAAATAAATACTTTTATCATGGAAATGTATATAATTTCCATTAAGTATAGTTTATTTTGTGGTATTACTATAAGGAATATTCATAAATTCTTAACAACTAGTAATTGTCATTTGGTCCATGAATTTTAATACTTTCTCAAGTTATAAAACTCAGGTTGTTCTTTTTTGGGTATGTTATATGACCATACAAGTTCCATATCTTTTGGGATATTTTTTCGAGTTGACAGTATAGCTTTACCATCCTTATAATCAATCCTACAGTTGGCTTCATGAAGACTATGATTCAGATATGCTGCAACATTTTCAAATAAATGAAAATCTCGGCCCGTTTCATGTTTCTGTCCATCAATTGCAAAGCTTTTCTTAGCAGTGATAACATCAAGCATAGTAGATGGTAATTTGTTGATTTCATATCCTTGATTACGTTTTCTCCCTACTTCCAAAGATACTCTTTCTCCTCTATATTCACACAAGTCAGTTCCTTTTTCTATATTTAGTGCTGCAAATGCAGAGAATCCTGTAGTCTTCCCTGTCCAAATTATTTTGATTAAACCAATTACTGCTGTCTTTGGAACAGTTGATCTTTTTCTCGTACTAACAACATATTTTTTCTGTCCAGAACTTATTCTCTCACTTCTTCTTTGGGCTAATTTTGTTGCAGTAGGAGCAATATCAAAAGTGTGTCCTGAAGACTTTGAAAACTTTTTGATTTTTATATGATATCCTCTGAAAGGATATGAACATGACGAAATATTTTCTTGCAGACAGTATTTCTTCAACCTCATCAGAAATCTTCTTTCATAGCTTGCCTCATCCATAGGACCCTTTCCCTCTGTGGAATCTTTGTTGTAGCCTGCACGAGTTTGGACCTCAAATTTGTACTCTAGAAAAGCAGAGCGACTTGACATTCTTTCATCCTCCCATGGGATAATCCGTGTAACAAAAAGATCAAACCAAGGCAACGGTCCCTTCATCTTTGCAAAGGCATTGGTTCCATTAAGTACTTTTCGATGAGGCATTTTCTTGTTCTCAACTTGAAAAAGAACACGCATTGTATTTTAATTATTCATTCATTTAAGACTTAAACAATTTTGTATATGTTTATATGTTTATATGTCTATGCAATATATATTTATATATATATATATTGATATATTGATATTTCTGTATACATTATGAGTTCAATTGTCTATATACATATATATATATATATGCATTCAGCATTGAAAGAAAAAGAGTATCAGTTTATTAAATTAAATTATTAAACTGAGATTTTTGGTTATATACTATGTTTGGAAGCCCTTCATACAGCATACAGCGAGTATTAGCAGATAGCTTGGCCTCACTTTAGCATTTAACCTGTTCACCTTTTAGTATGATGTTGAATATTATGTTGTATTAACAGTCGGACACCAGACTCAGACATTTGTTGAGCAAAACCTATACATTCGATCTAATCACTGATTATGTTACTTACACACAGACTATGGCTTGTTTTCCAATTCCTTCAAATCACAGTAAAAGATTCTCTGATCGCTGAAAAACATGTGTTAAGCATGTTGTTTAAGATATGTCCCAGCATGCACCAGCAAATATATATGGAACTTCCTGTTCCTGTTCAAAATGGCTTCCAGAATAATTGGTTAGACTTATGCTTCTTCAAATTAAATTGTTGAGCTTTGGTATCAGTACTACACTACTAAATACTTATTAAGAGTAAAGAGCAATTCTATCTATCTTTGATTTAAATTGTGTTAATTGATTGTTTATAATATCCTCCATTTGTAACCCAGGGTAAACCATACCTGGTTTGACTAATTTGTAATCACAAGAAAATGTCGATGTAGGTAAAGAAGTTGATAATATGCCTCCTGTTTCAGGCATGCGAACCTGTTCCAATGGTCACACTGTGAAAAATACAAGAATTCACAATTGTTTGGAATGCCAGGCACCCATGTATTCAAAATGTAGGGACATGGAAGAAAAAAGAAAAGGCAGGTTGACACAGAAAACTTCTTTTTTAAACAGTGATCAGAAGAAATCACTCATTGATACACGAAGGAAGAATTCTGGAAGAACAATCAGATCAGTTCATCAAAAAGTATGCATGATATATAATAACCCTCCCAACCCTATGTAAACTAAATATATTATATTAATATAATACATCTCATCATGATTTGTATCTTTCAGATGAGAGATTTGTCATTTGTTGGATATGACTGCATGTTATTGTATGCTGCTCCCGGGAGAAAGAGGCCTTCATTTAATGTGTTCTATAGTTCAGAAAATTTGGAAGAGCAATTTCAGAAAATAGAATGCGGCAACAAAAAATCGGCGAATGATTTGATGAAAGGTTTATTTGAACTAAGGGTAGCTGCCAGAAGAGGTAATTACTGAATTTCAGGATGCTATAAATTCTTCAATAGCTGAAACATGAAAATAACAATTATAAAGTGATTATTGTCTGGCTTCTGTATTAAGCAATAACCACCTCAGAAGAGCAACTCGGTGTCACACACATTGGGCCTAATGACGATGATACCCTGCATCCTGAACAGGGTAATTATCACTCAAGATTACTGTATTACACTACACTTGAAAATATTTAAGTATCATACTTATAACTGGTGTACATTTAAAGTCAACCTGACAGGTGAAGGGTTCCAGATTATACCTGATGTGTCTGCAGTTGATGAAAATGGTTAGATTAAAACATGTTGACATTGAATGATATACATGCATTTTGCTGTTTTATGAAATATTGGAAATCATTTGAATTGACGACTTAATGGTTTTCCAGATATTGAAGGAGAACCATCAACGCTCATATTAGAAATTCAAAATCCGTTAGAAGACCATGCCCCTGGTAGTAGCAACATGGATGACCTGATAAATACCCAAGGGATTAATATGAACAACATTGGTAAGCAAAAGTACATTTCGTACCCTTACAATATATCTGAACTGCTGATTCATATGAATGACCTGTTATCATACAAAGTACTTTATGCCTACACACTTGATTTCCGATTTAGAATTATATATCTCTACATAGACGTACATTAATCACTTTCCTTAGAAATTGGATGGCAAATCAAAAATGATGTTTTAGACTCAGTCAGAAGTGGGATACTACAAACGGAACATGGTAATCTTTAAAGATATATAAGAAATTGCTAAATTCTATTTCAATAATTTGTAGTGGAAATATCTGCCTTTGTATCCCTCTTTCAGTCTTAGTCCTTAACAATGCATCTATTTTATTTCCATTAGCTCAAGACTTGATTGAGACTACTAATGCAGTTGCACAACACCATATGAGCAGTCTAACAAATGTCGAAGGTATTCTAATTAGCATGTACAATGAAACGGGAAGATATACTTCACTATAAACTGTTTGTTTTAAATGAGCAGGGTCAAAGATAAGAGCAGATAGTACAAGCTATATCATGATCAATACTATATACCCAATTACCCAGCTCCTTAGTATTTCCCATATAATTTAAACATTTATCAATAATTTTATACTCTAGTCACTCTGAGATAATATGTAACCCACATTAAGTTGAAACACGAAAGTATGTGTAATAGTGACTTTTGTATGTTAAAATGATGTTATGATGTTTTATCCAATTAGCACAAGTTGTGATTGACACAGACAATGCTTGTGTGCAAACTATTTCCGTTGGTGAGTGTATTTATTATCCATTATGAATAATCCATGCAATTATAAAGGTTTAAGTGTTGTTAAGTGAAAGG
This sequence comes from Armandia brevis, assembly GCA_035585475.1. NCBI lineage: Eukaryota > Metazoa > Annelida > Polychaeta > Opheliidae > Armandia > Armandia brevis. Next base: position 4,694 of record JAXGGS010324061.1, read on the forward strand.
GTTTTGTTATACATTGTAGAAGGAGGTAAGCCACACATTGCAGCATTTTCATTAGCAAATGGAAAGGGAAATAAGATCACAGATACAGGTATGCCTAATACCAAAGCACATACATGAATTCCATTCACAATTAATAGATGTAATTTAATTTATTGCAATACTAGGAGTACTAATCAGTTCAAGGAAGTTATCTTCAGCTATTGATGGGAGGATTGAACAAATTGGAACAGGTGATCTTATAGTATATTTGCTGCTATTGAGTTTTATTTGAATTTAATTGATGAATAGATGTAATTGACAAAATCCGATTTAATAATGTACCACACTGACTTTCAGCACATGAGCTGGATAGAACAATCGGTAGGGCTGAACTTGATGGTACCATATGTACCATATGAAATATTCATTTGAATGTAATTGCATATCCTAACTACTGAATATATTGTTACCAAAATAATAATTTGTTACATAGGAGACATGTCAACACCTGATAGTATTCCATTGGCATCAAAGACAAGAAAAAGAGCTAAAGGTATAGCAGGAGATATGGCTAATGGTACATATAGTTATATTGATGCTTTAGTGCTATATTTAATCCTGACTAGTTGTGAGCTGTTTTATCAAATGTCAATGAGACACTTTGAAATTCGACTTTGATAATCATAGAGACATGGACTTAAAACCTGACATGATAGTGTCTAAATGATGTCACAACTGACTAGGCATGAACATTTTGGTTACAAAATATATTGTTTGTTATATAGGAGATAAAACTGGTAAAGTCTTATTTGGCAAGAAAAGGAAATCTGAAAGGTCTATGTCAGGTAACTATACCAAGTATTGGAGTTAGCCCAAAACCAAAACATGTGTATCGTCATTCTTATTTATACATGCATATACCAATTTATTAATTGCTCTATAGCAAAATCGAAAAATGAGACAGAAAGGGCGAAATGCCTTTCAGAACATAAAAGAAAAGGAAGGAAACCAAACACAGGTATTTGAGACTGAGGGAATTTTTAGCTTTTGTCCCTATTAGTTGTGTTAGTCCTGTTATTAATTGGATACAATGTTTTATTCAAATTACGCCATGGTAAGGGACCCCTCCATACGAGTTTGATGAAATACTAGCTACAAGGATGATAAAAGGAAAAACAAAGTATCTAGTAAAGTGGACAGGATACGACAGGTATGAATTGTCTGTTGTTGGAATAATTTGAAACTTTAGCTTGAATATATCCTTAATACTTTTAAATTCTGGTAATATAAATGATTAAAAACTAGATTTATTTCAAATACCCCTGTATTTCTTTTAGATCAGATGCAACATGGGAACCAGAAAAAAATATCCCTGCCTTATTTTTGAAAAAGATGAACAAATTAGTTTGATCAACTCATGAGCAGTGATGTCTTTCAATTAATATAGACTTATTTTATTGCGTCTATAATGAACCATCATTGAATGCAATTTACTGATTTTATTCATGAATATTATGTATGACCATTTTTGTATTATTCAGTGATAAGACATGACGATATGATATCATATATTGTTCATCTTGTCATATAGATATGGTGTATATTGATAGATCAATAAATGTATCTAAAAGTTTCATGAACCATTCAAATTGTGTGCTATATAGCTGTTCAAGTTAACATTGAATAAGTCTAATTCTTAATTACAAAGTCATATTAGCTCACTCTCTGAATCAGACCCAATAGAGCTCTGCGATTCATATCCGTCATTCAACACTCTTCCCTCCAAAACGTTCCTGCATGAAACAGCAGCAATATGCAACAAATCCTTAAATTGTTTCAATCCTATTGAAGCCGCTACTCTCTCACTAGTATCTAAATTAAGTGAATGAAAGTTCATTCACTAAATGTCCAAAGTAAAGGAGAATTATGTTCAGAAATAAAACAGTTATAATTACCTTCTGATGAATCAGATATTGCATTCAAATTGATGATCTTATTTTTATAATACATGATCATATCTTTGCATTCACGCTTGACTATATCAAGTTCTTCCTCAAATCGCTGCACCTTATTGAAACTTTCCACAACACTTTGTTTCAAAGAAACATCCAAGACACCTGAAATAGACAAAACTAAATTATAATGTTGGGTTTATTGAGAAAAAAACCCAGATATATAAGTGGCTACATAACATACCTTCTGTAGTCCATGGAAGGACTTCATTCAAAACAGTTTCAATTGAAATATCAGCAGAAAAGCAGTTATTATATTCCTTCAATATATTTTCCAGCTTGCTTCTCTCCCTGTTTGATTTTGCTCTGCACCTACTCTTCTTTTTGCCAGAATCTTTGGTACAGAATTATACTTGTTAAACTTATTTGACATTGCAAAGGTCAACATTTTCATTATACTATTGCACAAATGTAGAATTTGATGGTATGCCTGCTGAGTTCCACATGTGATTGGCAGCACGAAGACTTGAACCACTGCACTCTATATCAGTCTGCAGTTTAAGTTTTAAAGAAGCCAATGCCTCGTCTCTACCCTCTTGGAGCATCAGTACAAATGGTTTTGTAGGATTTTCCAACTGCAATCTTTTAAACTGAATGTTATATTTCATGTGTTCTATAAGCAAAATTACCTATGATTAAATGTACACAAATAATAATACTTACATTCCCTTTAGCTCGTGAAATGTAACCTTTAGCCTCTGTAAATCTTGGACTGCTACTTTGGCTTTCATATGTACCCCAAAAGCCGCAGAAATTTGTATGTCAGCATTTTCCATTTGGGCAATAGTTGTTAGCTGGGAGGCCAATGCAATTTTTTGATGAAGGATATACACCTCCTCATATTTTGAAGCTGGGACAATGGTATTGGAGGAACTTTCTGGAAATAAAGTGTACTTTAAATAATAGAGGTATTTCAAAATGGGATGACAGATGGTAATAAAGACTTGCATACTTCATTAAAATGCTTGGGATCTACCAGGAAGTATACATTCAGTTTAGTCTTTAATTGCATATTTCATTAATTTGTTGTCATTCTTTCAGACATACCTGCAATTTTCAGTAACTCCGATTGCCAACTTGTTATATCTATGACTCCTCCCGAAGGTATGCTGTCAAGTTTTTCATCCAGCTCATTTCTCGCTGAATCAAGCTTCTTGTTTGCCTTAAAATTTTGAATTGATTGACATTAATGTTTCATACCTATATTAGAAAAGAAAATGCTCCAAGTAAGTGCAAATAAGCTATTCAAACAACAAACCTTGGCAAACCTTTCAGGTAGTGTAAGTGGCATTTTGTTCAATTTTTTAGCATTCCAATGAAGGACATGGTTGGTCAGTTGCTCTTCGCGTCCTAAAGAGACAAGCAACTAGAATTACAAATGAAACCTTGTGTATTGAGATGTCAGGTAGTATGAGTAGTATTATTACCTGATTTTGTCATTATCTTTGTGTTGACACCACATTTGGATAGGTAAGAGTTAGTCTGCTCTCCTTCTTCTCCTGTTGTTGCACCAGCTCCCAATTTATTTCTTCCCCCCCATCTAATCTGCAATATAATGACCATTTCTGATAACCGACAACATGTAGGATTCTGTGATTGTTAATGGTTTGGTATTAAAAGTTGACACCTGATTATGAAATTATGCTATAACTTTTACTAATCCATAGCAACCTACTTGGCACTTCCACTCATGGGCCTTTGCATGCATAATCGACAAGAATGGGGTTTGTCTGTTCAAACTTTGAAAAACAGGATCATCCGCGGATTTGCCTACAACATCTTTCAAATAGGGCCAATATTTGCAAACAATATCCTGGCAAAAGAATATGTTAGGCTGATTGAAAAAGTAATATTGAAGATACATTGGATATGCAAATATCTCCCCCTGGAACATGTTAATTGCTTTTAATTGCAGTCCATGTCTACACACAGCAACACATAGTCCTGTCTCAGCAATTTTGGCTGACATTTTTGATGTTGCCCTGGCAGCCTTCCAGTGACTTTCCCCACAATTGCTTGACACATTCTTTGTATGGAATAGAAAGTACAATAATAATTATTATTATTTCTATTTGTAATGAATGTGAATCCTCTTGATAGTAGTACCCACCTTAGATTTAAGATTTTGTATTCTCTTAACAAAATGATCTACATGATTATCTTCACTGATGAATGCTGACCCATATAAATTTGCTCTTGCTGTGCTGTAAATAAGAATGATACTGCTTCAGCATAGTCAATGTTCTACTGGACTATGATGGAGACCTCATATGCCCACGGAAACATAACAGTGTATTTGATTCTATCCTAGCTAAGAATATTTACCTGTCATTATAGCTGTACCGATATACCTTTCTATTGCCATCAATGTGAACTGCATGCATTTTTTTAGAGCATGGAGGGCAAACCATGCTTTCTTCTCCCTTCAATTTATTTGCATTATATTGGGCAAATTCCCATTCCCTAACAGCATCCATGAATAAGGTTGCATTTATTGTTTTCTGTAAAAAACAAACAAATAAAGCTTTTAAATAAACAAGCAAACATATGTATTTTATCAGAACTTGGTTCCTTAAATATCTTTTACTGTACATGTTGGTCAGCAGAGTGGTTTTTCATTACTGCTGCAAGAAACCCCTTTGTTGACAATCCTGGACATTCCATTTTTAACTTGTGGTACAAGTGTATCATTTTGTCATCAAATATGTACATATCTGTTGAGATGTAGATATATGTTACCAATGTATCATAATGTGTTCTTCGCAAGTGATTTTGCTGCATCTATATAATGATATAGTACTCACTTGCTTGTAGCTTTGGATGACCAGGCCAGTAGTTGGACTGAACAATTAAGTCCAGAGTTGGAGTCTGTACAATGGATTGGCATGATAAGCAAACATGTTCTGGTAACATGGCCTCATGTCTCCCTTTTTTCGAAACAAAGGATATTTACGTAAAAAAGTCATGATCAAATATTGCTGATTCATTAAATTAGTAGTTACTCACCAATGTATAGTAAAGCGATGTCTGTCTACCCTAATCTAGAACATATTTACCTTCCATATTGATAAACGCAATGTTGCAGTATGGCTGTTGACCAAGTTGTGGGGACTCGCAGAAACAACTTCCCAAGCAAAGCAAAGGAAGAAACTTTGCTAAAAAAATGTTTATCTCCATAAGCGAACACAAATTGATTAAGTATTGCTTTAAAATTGAATCTTAAAAGTTACCTTTTGTATGAAGGGATCCTCCAGATAAAAACATGTTGTTAGGAATGTATCTAAGGATATTGTCTTCTAAGCACATCCTTGTGTGTCCAAACATTTCTTCAAATAATAAACGGATAGTAGAATTGGCATTTGAAAAATACTCAAAGATATCCAACCAGACAATGATTTGTATTACAAACCATCATGTACTTCTCTGTCACAATCAGCACATAGGTGGGCATAAGGTAAACAGGTGTAGCACCTGTTTATATCAAGCAAAAAAGGAAACAGGGGAATGTGGAAAAATCACTAGGGATCTTCAATATGACAATAGATAGCCTATTTGGACCCACCTGATTGTGGAATCATTGTTACATTTATTGCATACAGGTAGGGTCGGCGCTTGACGAAGAATGACATTCTTTGACAAAGCTTCCCTGACTGTATCCCATTTATTTTCAAGTACTTCACGGCGATGTTGCCAGGTTTGATATGATTTATCTTCACCAGTATCCTCTGGTAAATCCTGAAGCACTTCATGTATCAATTCGTCAAGTGTATCTAAAATCACGATTATGTAAAGAAAATATTCAAATTTTTGTATACAATGCAGGTCCTCTAATATCTGGTATCACAATATACACGCAAGTAATTACCGTCAGTGGCAACACCAGATTCCTCAATTGTCTGTTGTCCATCTGCCTGTACGGTAGAAACATGTCCTGTTCCCTTTTTCTTATTTCTGCCAGTATTCTTTAACAAAACATAACCATCATCATCCCGTTGTGGTCCATTGATAAAGAAATGCTTAGTTTTTCTTCTTCGTTTCTTTACTCTTTGTTTAGCTTTGCTATCAAGCCATGCCTGGGCTTCACCCATTAGATTGTCTTCAGCATGTTCATTCAAGTATGCTGTTGCTTCTTCTATGGCGACATCCATCTGGACAGACAGATGTTTAGATTTAGACAAAGGTATTGTATCTGCTATGATATCCCCATATCACTATTCATATCCCAATTGATAATCAAGATAGACATAATAATGGCAGACAGGTCATTTTTCAAGCAGTATGTTGCACAAACATGATAGTTAAAATGCTTACTTGTCAGCTGTTATGTTTGGAGAAGGATATTATACATATACCAAGTATAACTATTCGATTGAGGCAGCCATGTTTAAATAGTTCCAAGAATCCTCTTTTATATTTGGTAGTACTAAAATACAAATTTATCAACAGCATATACTGCTTGAAAAACCTAACCAAGTAGTATATGCCTGAGAAAGGTGGTAGTAGGCATTGCTGAGCAATATATGGTCAGCTGTTTTTATGTAGTAAACAATATTTCTTGTACCAGGAAATTAACGCAACTTGAGTAACCAGGGATTTTATATATTGTAAGACTGCTGTATAGGTTCAATATCTAATATAGATGTGTAATGGCAGCTGTGGCTGTTTGATATGAGGTAAATATTGAAAATATTGATTAATTTTAACTATATCACGGAACAGTACATTTACTTTACTTTGTCTCAAGCTTGAATTTGTTTAAATTACCTCCAGTGATTTATAATAATATTGTATCAATCGCTTTATATACATTAATATTGTTTTCTTAAGGATCAATATACTGCTTCTACACAGGATTTTTGAACAAGCAATACATGAAAGTATTTGTTAACTTTGAATCACAGAGGCCAGACAGGGGCTAAAACTGTTATATATGACAATTGGGTGTTGCTGGTGGCTTACTGAGGCTATAATAGAGGCCGATTGTGCATGAAATTTTAATAATGGAAATGGTTGTTTAGTCTGACATTGCTATCTATGGTTGTGAATGGATATTGGATAAGGGTTACCCAATGTAACTAACGGTGGCAGATTGGAGCTGTGAAGGGGTGAGACCCGGCTAGAGCATACCTGTGGTGCATGGGAGCCAACAAAGGTATACCTGTGGGGAGAGGCAGCTAGCTAGGGCATTCCTGTGAGAGAATAGGGCTGTATAGGGCATACCTGTGGGGGAGGGAGCTAGCAAGGGCATACCTGGGATGGGAGGGGCTAGCTGGGGAGAGGGGGCAAGTATGGGCGTACCTGTGAGGGTAGGGAGCCAGCCAGAGCATACCCGTGGGGAGTGGAAGCGAGCCAGCTAAAGCATACCTGTGGGGGGATGGGGCTGTCCAGGCATACCTGAGGCGGAGGGAGCTTGCTAGGGCATACCTGTGGGGGGATGGGGCTGTACAGGGCATACCTGAGGCGGAGGGAGCTTGCTAGGGTATACCTGTGGGCGGATGGGGCTGTACAGGGCATACTTGTTGGGGGATGGGGATGTATAGGGCATACCTGTAGGGGGATGAGGCTGTATAGAGCATATCTGAGGGGGGAGGGAGCTACCTAGGGCATACCTGTGGGGGGATGGGGCTGTACAGGGCATACCTGTGAGGGGATTGGGCCGTATAGGGCATACCTGTGGGGGGATGGGGCTAGCTAGGGTATACTTGTGGGGGGATGTGGCTGTATAGGGCATACCTGTGGGGGGATGGGGCTGTATAGGGCATACCTGAGGCGGAGGGAGCTTGCTAGGGCATACCTGTTGGGGGATGGGGCTGTATAGGGCATACCTGTAGGGGGTGGGAGCCAGCTAGAGCATACCCGTGTGGGGTGAGGGAGAGCCAGCTAGAGTATACCTGTGGGGGGATGGGGTTGTACAGGGCATACCTGTGGGGGGATGGGGATGTATAGAGCATACCTGAGGGGGGAGGGAGCTACCTAGGGCATACCTGTGGGGGGCTGGGGCTGTATAGGGCATACCTGTGAGTGAGAGTGCAAGCTAGGGCATACCTGTGGGGGGATGGGGCTAGCAAGGGTATACCTGTGGGGGGATGGGGCTGTATAGGGCATACCTGTGAGGGGATTAGGTCGTACAGGGCATATCTGTGGGGGGAGGGAGCTAGCTAGGGCATACCTTTGAGGCGATGGGGCTAGCTGGGTCTAACATATTGGGGGAGGGGCTAGTAAAGGCACACCTGTGAGGGGAGGGAGCCAGCTAGAGCATACCTGTAGGTGGAGGGAGCTAGCTAGAACATATCTGTAAGGGGAGGGAGCTAGCTTTTGCATACCTGTGGGGGAAAGGGGCTATATAAGGCATACCTATGGGGAAGTGGGCTGTATAGGGCATACTTGTGGGGGAAGGGGCTAGCTATAGCATACCTCTGGGGGGTAGGGGCTGTATAGGGCATACCTATGGGGAAGGGGGCTAGCTAGGGCATACTTAGGGGTGGGGGGTGGGGGGCTAGCTAGTACATACTTGTGAGGGAAGGGAGCTAGCTAGGGCATACCTGTGGGGGGATGGGGCTGTATAGGGCATATCTGTGGGGGGAGGGAGCCAGCTAGAGCATACCTGTGGGGGGAGGGAGCTAGCTAGGGCATACCTATGAGGGGATCGGGCTGTATAGGGCATACATGTGGGGGGAAGGGGCTGTATAGAGCATACCTGTGGCGGGAGGGAGCTAGCTAGGGCATACCTGTGGGTGGAGGGAGCTAGGTAGGGCATAAATGTGGCGGGAGGGAGCCAGCTAAGGCATACCCGGGAGAGGAGGGGCTAGCCTGGGCGTACATACGGGAGGAGGGAGCCAGCTAGAGCATACCTGTGGGGGGAAGGAGCTGTATAGAGCATACCTGTGGTCGGAGGGAGCTTACAAGGGTATACCTGTTGGGGGAGGGAGCTAG
>JAXGGS010324172.1:0-13617 GCA_035585475.1 Armandia brevis
TCTTGCGTTTAATCATGATAGAGTCGAGAGTTTTACTGACGTTATGCAAGGAATGTCTACGAATGTAGGTGAGCCAGTGGTTTTAGGTATTAAGGGTGTAGCTGGAGAAATCAGAGAATTTACAATTTACCCTGATACTATAAAAAGCTCAGAATCAAAGGCACAAGATTCTAAGAAATATTATTTAGGTATAAATTTTGTTAGAGATAGTTCTTCTATCTATACAAAAAAACTAGGTATTTTAGGGGCTTCTTATTACGCGACTGATAAACTTTATAGCCTTATCAAGGCTAATGCTACGGGGTTAGGGCAAGTTATAACAGGGAAAAGAGGCGTTGATGAATTAGGTGGTCCTCTTCGGATTGCTCACTATTCTGGTGAAGCTGCCAAGTCAGGAGTGATAGGGATTATAGGTGCTATTATTATGATATCAGTGGGGTTAGGTTTTGTTAATTTGTTGCCAATACCCATTTTGGATGGTGGTAGATTTGTATATTATCTGTTAGAGGTTTTTTTTACAGAGAACTTTATGGCCATATATAATAAATATGTTATGACTTTTAGTGTTGTACTAATAATGGCTCTATTATTAGTGATTTCTGTAAATGATGTTATCTATTTATTAAGGTGAATTTAAGTATAACTTAGCTGTTTATTGTCTTTATTAAACCTGTTTTCTGTAAGTATAAAAAAATTATTAATGAACTTTTTATGCTTATAGAAAAAATTAACTTTAATAAATGTTTACATTTTTTGTTCTATTTATTATATTTCTCACGTAAAACGTTTTATCTTTTTGTAATTTTTTCTTTCCTAGTTTTTGTTATATCCTAGCTTAATTATTATCCTGCATGTATTGATGTTCTATTTAGAAAAATTAAATTATTATATAAAAATTCTATTTTTATCTGCTTTCTTTGTGTTAATGAGTCTTACTCTTAACATGATTGTGGGTAATATATTTATAGCCCATGCTAAAGAGACTTCTGCTAGCTCTGCTAATAAATGGATAAAAATTGAAGGAAATAAAGTTCTATCAGATAAGATGGTTATTTCTTACTTAGAGCTAAAGCAAACAAAAAGAAAACCCACAAAAAATGAAATATCCAAAAGCTTAAAGGCCCTTTATAAAAGTGAAAAATTTTCTGATGTAAGTGCTGATGATAAAGGAGATTTTTGGTTGATAACATTAGAAGAAAACTTTTTAATTCAAGATGTTTTTTTTGAAGTTGATGGTGATAATGTTTTTGAAAAATTAGAACTAACAAATTTTTTAGCGATACATCCTGGGCAGCATCTTCATAAAAATACTTTGTGGATGGCTATCAAGATGTTAGTAGAAAAATATAAAGAGAGAGGCTACTACGCTGTTCACATTGAGCCTAGAATTGTAAAATCTGGATCTGTTAAGACAGATCTTATAATTAAAATAACTGAAGGTCCCAAAAGTTATGTTGGTGGTATTGTTTTTGTTGGTAATGAAGGGATAACTGATCGAGAGTTGAAGGCTAGTATCATTACACAAGAAAAAACATGGTATAACTTCTTTTCTGCTACTGACTATAATAAGGATCTATTGGCGTATGATCTTTATAATTTATCGATGTTATATGCAAATAATGGTTTTCCTTATGTTAACTTTCATACTCCAGTAGTAAGGTTTTCTCCAGAGCAAAAAGGTGCTTTTATTTCTATTTTTGTTGAAGAAAATGGTAGATATAAAATTGGAGATATAGATTTTAAGTTTTTATCTTATGATTTGAAAGAAGAAACAAAAGAGAAGATTAAGAGTAAAATCAGTGATTTAATTAGAGCTGAAGGAAAATTTAGAGAGGGTAGAAGAAAAGAGGACATTGGTTATTTTAGTTTAGGTATACTTAAAGAATCTCTTGTTTTTATAAAAAGTGCTTTTCGTTCTCTAGGTTATACCTTTGTTAATGCAGATTTTCATTATAAAAGATCTGAAACCCAAGAAAACCATGTTGATATATCATTTGTTATTACAAGAGAAGACTCTAAGTATATTGACGATATAAATATTTCGGGTAATGTAATTACTTATGATTCAGTTATTAGAAAAAGCATGAAAACCATATCTGGTGATCCTTTTGTTGGTGATGAGACCTTAAAAAAAGTTAAACAAGAAATATATTCCACGGGTTTTTTCTCAAATGTTGATGTTCAGGTTAAAGAACTGGGCGAAGGAATGGTTACTTTAGATATAGAAGTAGAAGAAAGGGAAACAGGTCAAATTTCTGGTAATATGCAGTATTCACTTGAAACAGGTCTTGTTTTTGCTTTTAAGCATAGTGAATCTAACTTTATGGGTACAGGATCTAGTGTAGATATAAATGTGGGTAAAAAATTATATGGTGGTTTAGATTTATCCTTTAGTTTGTCTAAGCAAGGTTTAGGTTCATATGATGATTTATATTGGGGTGGTGGTCTCTATTATAATTCTAGAATAGATAACCCCTTCTTTAAATATGATGTTACTCAATCAGGTTTCTCGTTTAACTTGGGGCAGCTATTAAGGTATAATTTCACATATCGTTTTGGTTATAGGTTTGCTTATACTAATACCTTTAATGTAGCTAAGGTTCTAAAAGATCTAGTTCCAGAGAAGGTTATGCCATTTTCCTTTCCATCCCATACAATTGATTATGACACAAGAGATTCTAGAACTAGACCTAGTAGAGGTTTTCATGCTTTTTTAAGGCAGGAGCTGGGTATTGGGATTTGGGGTAATGATTCATTATTTCTTAAAAACACAATTGTAGCTAATAAATATATAAAACTTAATAATCCTTTGGTGGATAAGGATATTGTAGTATTTAACATTGGTGCGATGCTTGGTTATATGTTTAATTTAAACCGTCAGGGTATGTTGATACCTGAGAACCAGCTGTTTCATGAAACGATGAGAGGGTTTCAGCCTAATGGTGTTGGTCCAGCGGCGTTAGGGATAAATAAAACTGGTCATATTGTTGCTACACCTTTAGGTTCTTTGGGGTATATAAAGGGAGTTGGTCAATTTACTTTCGCTCCTCCAGCCATTAGTAAGATTGCAGATTTAAGGCTTTTATTCTTTTCTGAAGCTGGGACATTTTTTGGAACAGAAGATGAAGGAAAGCATGTATATAAAGGTGGTCATTTACTTTTATCTGCAGGTGTTGGTGTAATATGGGGATCTCCTTTTGGTGATTTATTAGTGACGATGGCTTATCCTATTAGGAAATCTAAATTTTCTAAGACCAAGATTTTTGAAATGGGATTTAGTAATATATTTTAATAGTAAAATAACTATTTATTTTATTATGATTTATGTATATTATAAACGAAGAGTAAAATGAAACGAAGAGTAAAATTTTTGAGGAATGTATGTTTTTTGCTAAATTGAGATATTTATTAGTTTTTCCAGTGTTTATGTCTTTGCTTTGTTTTTTGCCATTGCTGCATGCTAGTGATAGTTTGATTGTTTTTTTTGATGACAATAAAGTTGTACAAGAGTCATTGTTAGGTCAGAGTATTTCGAGTCAAATTGAAAAAAAACAAGCAGATTATGAAAAAGATCTTATTGCAAAATTCAATCTAATAAAAAAAGAAAAAGAGAGAATTCTTCAGGATTTTCATTCTGGTTTAATAACTAACGCCACGCATCAATCTCAAATGCAAAAAAATGACCAAGCTTATAATAATTGGCAGATGAATTATAAAACATCACAAATGATTGCTCATGAAGCTCAAAGAAATTATCAAGAAATTTTTGATAAACAGATATCAACAGTTGCGAGTAGTCTTGCTAAAGAGAATAAATATACTCTTATCATTAGGAAGAGATTTATTGTTTATAGTGATAATAATATTCACCCTGATATTACTGATATGCTTATTGCTGAGTTAGATAAAAAGATTAAAGGAATGAAAGTTGAGTTTACTTCTCATGAAGAATTCAATAGAAGGTTACAGCAAGGGCAAGGCAGATAAGCTTCTAGCTGATTAATATTTATAGCTTTTTATTATTGTAATAAAAAAGTTTTTTTGAAGGAAAGGTTATATAGTGGTAGTAAGTTATCAAGAAGATTACGCTAATACATCTATAAAATGTTTATCTTATAGAAGTAAAAATAGAGGAGATAGGCTTTTGGGCTTATTTCTTTCTGTTTTTGCTGATAAATTTTTGTCTGATATGGATAGTCAGATGTTAGTTGATTATTCTAGAATTTTAGATCAACCTGATATGGATGTTTTTTGCTGGGTAACTAATGACGATATGGTGATTCCTGAGGAAATAAATTGTAACCTAATTAATTTAATTAGGAAATTTGCTTATAATGATTTTTATAATATTTTCAATAGAAATGAATCGGTTTATAGATAATGTTTGTGATTTGTAGAGTTTTATTTCTAATCACTATAGTTTCTTCTTCTTTTAGTGTTTTTTCAGATCCTTTAATCCCAATAGATCACTCTATTGAGTTAAAGAAAAAGAATTGGTCTTTTGATGGAATGTTAGGGAAGTTTGATAGAGCATCTATTAAACGTGGTTATGAAGTTTATTCTAGAGTTTGTTCTTCTTGTCATGGTTTAAAAAGGGTTACTTATGCTGACCTTGAAAGTATAGGTTACTCTCAAGAGGCTATTAAGGAAATGATTGCTGTTTATAGTAAAGAAACTATTGACGAAAAAACAGGAGAGGTTGTTAGAACTACTCCTCTTTTAACAGATAGTTTTATTGAACCTTATAAAAATGAGGAGCAGGCAAAATCTTTTAATAATGGGATTATTCCTCCAGATTTATCTTTAATGGTGAAAGCCAGAAAGGATGGAGCAAATTATATATATTCTTTATTAGTGGGTTATGGAAAAGAAGGGGAGAAAGGTTATAAGAAACCTCCATTGGATTATTTGCATTATAATCCTTATTTTATAGGGGATTTTATAGGAATGGTACCTCCTTTAATAAGCGATATTATATCGTATGATGATGGTGAAACTGAAGCTACTGTAGAGAATATGGCTAGTGATGTTGTTAATTTCCTTCAGTGGGCAGCTGAGCCAGAAATGGAAGAAAGAAAGAGTTTAGGTTGGAAGGTCTTAATCTTTACTTTTATAGTTATGGTGATGCTTTTCTTATTGAAGGCTGATATTTGTTCAAGCATTTATAATAAAGTGGTTAATAGTAAGGATGATTAATATATATTTAAGAGAAAAAAGTGGGTCAAAAGGGACTTTACATAAATTAAGAAAAGATGGTTTTGTTCCTGCTGTATGGGTGAATGCAGGTGAGAATATATCTGTATCTATAGATAAAAAAGATTTAAAAAACATAGGTTTAACATTGTTTGGTTCCCCTAAGAAGTTAGACTGTGTTATTGATGGTAAGAATTTTACTTGTTATATTACAGCTGTACAGAGAGATCCTGTAACAGATAAAATATTACATTTAGATATAATGTCTATCGATGATAAGACTTCTTTTTCATTGTGGGTGCCATTTTCATTTGTGAATATGGATAAATCTGATGCCTTAAAAAAGGGTGCTTTTTTTGATATTCTTCTTAGAGGTGCTTATTTAAGTTTTGCTAACATAAAGGCAGCTGTGTCTTCTATCGAAGTAGATGTAGAGAGCTATCTAGTAGGTGATAAGGTGATTTTAAGTAATATTTTAGATCCTAACTTGTCTTTAAAATATCCTAAAATAAAGAATAATATTATAGCTTCTGTAATAGGTAAAAAAGTTAAGAAAGTAGATGAAGAAAAAACTGAAGCAGTAAAAGAATAAAAATTCTATTGTTAGAATATGCTGCTTTGTATTGGATGTAATTCTTTATAGAAAATGAAGTTATTGAATTTGTAATACGTGTTATTTTGTTATAACTTCATTGTTTTTTATTCTATATTCACAGCAATATTTTTTACTATATTCTAGCAATTCTTCTGGTATATGGGTATCACTTGAAAAAACTTGATTATTACTTTCTATAATTTCTTTTAGTAATAATTTGTAGTTTACTTTATCAAGATGTGATGATAATTCATCTATAAGAAAAATAGGTTTTTTTTCTTGATACCGTTCTATTAATTTAGATTCTGTCATTTTTATTGAAATCATAAGTAATTTCTGCTCTGAATTTGATAAAAACTCAGCCTGAATTTCCTTTGATAAACTGATTATACTAATCTTTTCTAAATTAACTATCGTATTGAATTTTTGTTTATATAAATCATCTATCCTGGATGACTTATATGAAGTTTGTATATCTTCTTCAACTAAAAGAGAAGGTGTATTATTATTCAATTTGTTACTAATAGTTCCATTAATAATGAATTTAAACTTAGGTAAGTACGAGTCACTTTTTTCTATTATCGAATTTATTTTGTGTATCGTATTGATCCTATTACTCGTAACAGCTACAGATAACTCAGCTAATTTCTTTTCAATTAAATCTAACCATGTATAAGATCTTTGTGTCAGTAAATTAATTCTCTCTGATTGGTAGTGATCAATTTTTTTTAGTAACTGATTATGATCAGAAAAAATATTCTCAGAGACTTTGTCTAAGTATTTTAATTTTTTACTGTTTGAGCTGTTTAACCATTGATAATCATTGGGTATAATTGATATTATCGGGCATAATTTGTACATTTCTTTGGCTGTGCTCTGTTTCTTATTATCTATTGAAATAATCTTTTTATGAGAATAACTAGAATCGTTGCTATTCTGATTGATGGATAATCTAATGGTATGATATTCGCAATTATTCACTGTAAGATTGATAAAAATTATCCATCCTTTGTAAGGTGAGTCTTTTATTGAGTGATTTGTTAAATTATTAAAATGCACATTTCTAAATCCACGGGATTCTCCTATTAACGATAGGGATTCTAAAAAATTAGTTTTACCAGTGGCGTTATCTCCAATAAGCAAAGATATTTTTTTATTAAAAATTACTTTAATATCTTCGTAATTTCTATAGTTGTATAACTGGATTTTAGTAATAAAAACAGATTTAATCATCTGTTAATTACTATAACGTAATAGCTCATTGATTGAAACTTTGCTACGAGTTTTTTCATCTACTTTTTTAATTATTATTACAGAATAAATAGCTGTTTCTTTATCAATTGTTTTTGTACCTGGAATTACAACTGAGTAAGGAGGGATATTTCCATAGGAAATTGTTTCACCAGATTTGGGATTAGTGCGATCAATAATTTTAGTAGATTTTGTAATCTGTACTCCACTGGATATTACAGAGCCTGTTCCAATCACAATGCCCTCATTAATACTACTTCTAGAGCCTATAAAGCAGTTATCTTCTATTATCACTGGATTACTTTGGGCTGGCTCTAATACGCCTCCTATGCCTGCTCCACCAGAGATGTGACAGTTTTTTCCAACATAACCACAGCTACCAATAGTTGCCCAGGTATCTATTAAAGTATTTTCACCAATGAAAGCTCCAACATTCACAAAACAGGGCATGAGAACTACATTGTTTTCGATAAAAGATGATATTCTGACTATTGCACCTTGTGTTACCCGGATATTCGCTTTAGAAAAATTTTCTTCGGACCAATTTGCAAATTTAAGAGGTATTTTGTCGTAGGATACATTGCCACTAGCGTCAGTATGAAGTTTATTTTTAGATATTAAAAAATAAAGAATTATAGCTTGTTTAAAATGATAGTTTATCGTCCAAAGATTAGTTTTAGGATCTTGCTCGCAGATTTTTAACTGGCCAATATCTAAATTATATATGATATTAGATATAAAGGTTTTTTCTTGATCAGAAAAGGATTTTGTATCTTTTTTGTTCCATATTTGGGAGATGGTGTCTATCGTTTCTTGATTATTGATAATATTCATTTTTACCTAAAAGCTACCAGGTTAACTAGTATTATTTGTAAATATATTATCATAGTTATAATTTTGTTTATACTATAGAGTGATAGAATTTTTATTTAGATTAAGATCTAGTTTTTTTTTCTTTGATATAGTACTATAGCCTTTATAATATAGGTTTATAAACCTGTGGTTTTATAATTTATTTAATAATGAATTATTGTATGTTAGTAAATTGTCCGCAATGTCGTCTTTGGTATAATATAAATATTTTACTAGAACCTGTAGGTCAAAAAGTAAAATGTTCATCTTGTGATTACTCATGGCTACAGTTTTCTAATGATAAAATAAAAAACACAGGTAATATCAAAACAAAAGAGCAAAAACACATATACTTATTATATGCATTTTCTTTTTTCATAATTTTATTAGTTATGTTTTCTTTGTTCTCGAACCTTATTCCTATTATGTTTACGATTCAAAAATATGTTATATTGGGTATGAACATGTTTTTTGTTGTAATGTTTAATGTCTTTCTTTTTTTTCTGTCTATATTTTTATAGCAACTTTGAATATACTTAAATAAACTATAATAGAAGCATATAATAAATATTATTATTGATATTTTTGGTTGATTAATATGTTAATAACTATGTTGAAAAGTATTTCTATCTCTAAATGCTTCTACTTTTTTCAAACAGTTTTTTTCTTAATCTTCTTTTCCATTATGATTACTTTTGTTGGCTCTATAGAAGCAAGTATTAAAGAAGTTACTTTGGACGATGTGCGTTTTTCTGCTGAAGATATTAGAGATTGCATTGGTAATTATAAAGTAGGTACAGAGTACTCTTCTAGAGGGATTACTTATAACCCGTTAGAAACTTATGAATGGGAAGAGTATGGTTTAGCGTCTTGGTATGGGAAAGATGAACATGGATTACAGACAGCTAATCAAAGTAAATTTAATATGTTTGCTATGACAGCTGCCCACAAACTCTTGCCACTTCCGAGTGTAGTATCTGTCACTAATCTATCCAATGGCCTAAAAACCATTGTTATTGTTAATGACAGGGGGCCATTTGTAAAAGGCCGTATTATTGATTTAACTGAAATGGGAGCTGATGTTTTAGGCTTTAAAGAGAAAGGAATAGAACGTGTAAAAGTAGAATTAAAACCTGATCATACTATAGCGTTGTTACAGCTTATTTATCCTCAAGAAAAATTATCTAGTCACATCCGAAATGTCCATATTCCAGATCATATAATGCAGGATGTATCATTAATTGTTCAAAATGTTTGTTTATCAAGTAACTATGCTCACAATGGTGATGCTGATCATCATTATTATGAAAATATTAATTATAATGATTTAAATGAGCAGATTTTTATTTCTATTGATTACTTTTTAGAAGAGGGTGAGAGCTCAGAGGATACTATAGATATATTTTATAAAACTTTAGAGTTAGAGTTTCTGGATGATGAAATTGGTGATTTAATGCAATGGGATTATCAAAATGGTTATTATAGGCTTTTATATGGACCTTTACCTAACCATAAAGTTGCTCAATCATTGCTGGTTGATATTAAAAAATTTGGTTACGATGGAAAAATTATAGTTGATTATGTAAAGTTATGAGTAAATATTTATTAATTTGTGTCTCTTTTGTTCTGTTTCCTATTGCTGCGTTTGCTAATTGGGGAGCCCTTCCTTATCAAATATCTACGAATGCAGAATATGTTTATATGATGGATTTTGAAACACAAAATACTTTATTAGATAAAAATGCAGATGCCATAATGCATCCTGCCTCTATGACTAAGCTTATGACATTATATGTAACATTTGAGTACCTAAAAGCAGGTTACTTGAAACTAAATGATATACTCTCTGTTAGTAATAAAGCTTGGAAAATAGGCGGTTCTACAATGTTCTTAGAGCCTAGGCATAAAGTATCAATTCAAAAATTAATTGAAGGTATAGCTGTCGTATCAGGAAATGATGCGAGTATAGTATTAGCTGAAGCTATTTCTGGCTCAGAAGAAGATTTTTTAAAACTAATGAATCATAAAGCTAGTATTTTAGGTTTAACTAATACTAGTTTTGCAAATGTTACAGGTTTACCAGTAGATAACCATTACTCTACTGCTCGTGATATAGCTTCTTTAACAAGAGCTTTAATTAAGGAATTTCCAGAGTATCTATACTTATTTAAAATTAAAGAACTTACATTCTCTGGTATCACACAAAAAGCCAAGAATAATTTATTATTAGATAATAGAGTCCAAGGAATGAAAACTGGTAATACAGATGAGTCTGGTTATGGTGTTTCTATCTATGCAAAAAATAATAAAAGAGGAATTATTTTTGTTGTAAATGGTCTAAAATCACATAATGAGAGAACTAAAGAAGCTAAGAGATTAGTAAATTATGGTTTAAGAAGTTTTGTGAATGCTAACCTATATAATAAAGGTGATACAGTAGATTTTGTGGATATATGGTTAGGTGGTGAAGTCAAAAAAACTGCCCTTACACTGAAAAAAGATGTAAAGCTCACTTTGCCTATAAATTGGATGTACGATAAAACTGTAAAAGTATATGTGAAGAGAAAAAAATATGCGACATTACCTCTAGATTCCAATGATCCTTTTGCGAAATTAATAGTAGAGATTGATTCATCTAACAGAATACATGTTTTCTCTTTATACCCTGATAAAACTTTAGAAGAATTAAGTCTATATGATCTTTTTTGGGTTTCTTTAGAGCAGCGGATTAGGGGAGGAGAGATAAGCTAAAAATATTCTTCATCAATATAAGAATATATACCTTTCTGTCTCATTTTTTCTTAGTAAATCATAAAAGAATATATAAAAATTTGTATATAGGCACTCTGTCTCTATATTTTCTTATTTAAATTAAATATATTCTAAAAACATATCAACTATTACTATAAACTAGATGCTTATAATAGTTTTGATGGTTTCAATAGTTAAATGTCTTGATAATGTATCATAGAATAGTTGCCTCTTAATATTAGCTGCAAATACTTTAATTGCTCTTGATGAAGTGTAAATTCTTTTTATATGAGATTCTCAATAGTAATATAGATAGCTATTATTTCTGTGAATGATGCTATGGCTGGATATAAAAACTAACGTAATAAGCTGAACTTTTAATAATACTACTTAAATAATTCACTTTAATTAGAGGTAATGTATCTGGAGCTAATCCTTTTTGAAGAGCAATAGGGTGATGAATAACAGGTGAATAACGATAACATAGTGATATAACTATGATTTAGAGATGAATAGCTACAATGGTTGATAATGGGTGGTATTTGTTTTAAAAATGAAACTAGCGATATTTGAGTGTTATTAATAATAGCTATGATCAAGATATGTATGTAATTACACATTAAAGAAAATAAGAATATAATATTTTTAAACCAGTGGGAAGGATATATCAGTTAGATGTTAAGAATACTATCTAATGATATTGGTTATCAATTAGAATAATATTCTTATATATCTATATATCTTTCCTTAGTTAGAGTTATTTCTTATTTACTTATTCATACCTTTATCATTAGGTTTTAAGGGTTCTTCCTCATTTATTTCTGTTATTTTTAGAGTTGGTGTAGAAGGCATTTTATTATCTACTTCTATATTAATAATATACTCATCAGCTTGCCTGTTTTGTTTCACTAAAGCGCTACAGACATTGCTCGTTATTTCAGTTGTTATTAAGCTAACTATTACTTCTTTTATTGTAACGTAATCATTTTTATCTATAGATGAAGTTAGTTCTGACTTTAGCTCTTTGGTTCCTTGCTCTGGTAAGTGGTTCATTTCTTCTTGTTGAGGCTTAGCAATATAGAAGTCTTTTATCCATGTAAGTGCCTTAGTTAATGTTCTGGTTATATTACTAGATGTTATTTTTGTTAACAGACTTTTATCTCGATCAATATGCCTGTATATGCTGGTTGCTATGTCACGAAGGTCGCTACTATCTAGATTAGCTGTTATTTCTTTAGCAGCCAAATGAGATTGATATGTTATATATTCTATACTTTGACCTTGATAAGCCAAGGCTTCTTTGGTCAATTGAGTGACGCTATTATCAAGTGAATTACTTATCTTAGTGAGTGTATCAGGTTGAACAATACTCTGTGAATCCAGTAAGTTAAAGAGTGGTATTTCCCTGTGTGTTTCTTGTTGTGTAAGGTGTTTCAGTGTATCTCTTTCTTGTTGCTCTTTTAATAGGGTTATTTTTGTTAAAGGTGATATCATGCCTATTACTACTGCAACAGTTAGATTCTCATCCATGTGTTTACAAAAACCCTTTACATACTGATGAAGAATTTTTTGTAATGACTGCATATTTTTACGTTTATTATTCAAAAACGATTTCTTGTTTTCTGCTTCTTTGATTTTTTCTAGGTTGTCTGGAGTATTAGTGTCCTGTAGTTGTTTGATATAATTATTTTGAAGGGTAATTTCTACATTTATATCATCTATTAATAGATCGATTTCACGAGAGAACTCTTCTATTAAAAGATTTGCTTCATTTAGAGTATTAGTGTAACCATCTAATTGATGTATTTTTCCTTCAATTATAGAAACAACAGACTCTATCTTTGCAAGTTTTTTTGATAAATCTTGTAAGGATATACCTTTCATTTGAGCTGCTTTTAATAATGCGACTCTTATTTCATGTCCAGCAAATAAAGGTTTTACATATCTTATAATTTCTTGTTTTTGTAGTAAATCCACCATTCCTATTAGATTAAAAGCTATTTTTTCTTTGATTTCAGGAGCTTGTATTCCTAATTTTTTTTGTGCTGCTTGATATGTATTTACAATTACAGGTGCAATAGAATTTATCATAGGGTAGGCTGATTGTATTGCAGCGTAATTTAACATATTACCTGCAGCAACAGCAGGGTTTCTTAATGATATGAATCTAGATAAAGATATAATACCACGTACTAGGTTTGATACATGATCCATTGTTTGTGATGGTGTAGCTCCTGTTTCCTTTAAGGAATTTTCTGATACTTGTAGTCTGTTTAGACCAAACATTGCAAAAGCATATATAATGTATTTAAATATATTTTGATTTTCCTTTATAAAGAGCATTAGAGGTTCTTGTTCGTATTCTTCTGGTAGAAAGTCTATATCACTTGGAAGATAAGCTCCAAAAGCAGTGAGAGATCTGAAAAGTATATCAACTGTGAAATATTTTTCAGGTAATCCTTGTAAGATTTGAGAAATAGCAGCTAAATTGCGTGAGTCTGTATGTAAAGCAGTCATATCCATTAACATAGGCAAATCTTTTGCTACGAACTTATAGGTAGCGGCATTTTTTAAAGTAGATAGAGATTCTTCTAGCAAATTAATAGCTATAGGTATAGTTACTCCTGGGGTAGATCCTTCTCCTCCTCCTGGGGTCGATCCTTCTTCTCCTCCTGGGGTAGATCCTCCTCCTGGGGTCGATCTTTCTTCTTCTTCTGGGTGAGATAAAACTTTTCTACTTAAGTGAGTATCTTCTGTTTTTTGATTAATATCTGGATTATTTTCTTCTGTAGGGGCTGCAGGGTCTGCAGAATGATTACCTTTCAAAGCTTTTACTCCTGCCACTGCAGAGACTATTCCTGCGCCTGATGCTACTAAACCTGACAATACACTTACTATATTAGTAATTTTTATTATTAATGACATAGCCTTATGTTTCTGCTCTAAGGTTTCTTGTAATTTGTTTCTTAGGTTCT
>JAXGGS010324395.1:0-13613 GCA_035585475.1 Armandia brevis
GGGAAGCATGTTTTCATTAATAAATATCTGTAGAAATGTTACTGATTAATTCAAACCTTAGTGACGATAAACTAGATGGTCAAACGGGAATTATTGTTATTCTTAAATGATAGTATGTATAACATTTATTAGCTGATTGAGATGAAACAAAAACGAGTGACCTTTGTGGACGGAGTTCAAATCACGGGCTTCCCGTACACGCACCAATCCGCCGCTGGTGAACTCTTCTCCCTGACCAACACAAGAGATCTGATAGTAAGTTGCAATGTATACACTTATTTCAGTGTCATATTAGCAAGCACCTTTTATAACTAAACCGTTACAATAAAAACCTACTATCAGCAATAACTAGTTATTGATACGAATATTTAAAACTGTACTGCATGTTCGTTTAACAATTAACTCGTTTCCATTTTGACTGATATTGTTTATTTTGTGACTAACAGTTTTTGAAGTACCCAGCTAAAGGTTTGGAGATTTCCTGGAACGGGAAAACTAGAATGAGTATCGACATTCCTCCCAGTTCTGTCCCTGACACATGTGGACAATGTGTTAATACTGACGGAGAGTGGACAGTTGGACCGGCGACTGATTGTCTGGATAACGGAGCTCCAACCCCGGGAGAAACGGTGAGTCACAGTTACGTCACAGTTACGTCACAGTCACGTCACAGTTACGTCACAGTTACGTCACAGTTACGTCACAGTTACGTCACAGGTACGGCATTGTTATCATACACAGACTGATGACATTGTATGTCCACCCATCTCATCCATCCAATCCAGGTAGCACAGGTTGTCAAACTCTTTTAATTCCAACCATGAAAGCACGGTATGTCAAACCCGTCCCATCCGAACCCATTTTGGATATGGTATTTCTAACCCATATTGTCCAAACGCTGGCAAATAATATGTCAAACCATTCTCATATCAACCCTGGCAACAGAATATGTCAAAGCATTGTCATATGAATTAAATGCCAACCCCATTTCACAAATCATCATGCCATCCTGACAGCAGTATCGTATTCTCTGTAAACTAGCAGTGTCTTCACGTCGGGCGTTAATCTTTTACTGAGAATGGTGGATGGTATGAGGTTTAAAGAAATGTGATTCATTTCTACTACAGCATTCTACTCCAAGCGCAAATTGCTAAATATTTCTTAATCATTTATCGGTTTTGTTTATGAGAGTCGTAACAACATTTAAACCTGCGCCTATCTCCATACTATTAATATGGGAATTTAGGTGATCTGATAAAGTGACATCTGAGACATATCATATATTCTATATCAAGATAAATGTTCCTACAATTACTTCATCAACCATGCATGGTCTAGATAAAATGTGGTCTAATGTATTGACTTGTTTACTAGCAATGCTCGGGCGTTTCACTAATTAGCGTACCAGTTATTTTCACAGTGTACATGATAGTTTCTACCCTACAGACGAGCGATATTTGGGAGTTCGGGAACTCGTGGTTTTACGGAACCAATGACAACCCGGAATGTGAGAGCGCATGCGCGTTGACCTCTCCCCCGGCGGCGGACGACGGCGCGTGCAGCTTCGTGGAGGAGATCGCGGCAGAGACCGCCTGCAGTCAGCTGTTTGACGAGACAAGCGGCAGGTTCAAGGTCAGTTAGACTAGAGGCAGGTTCAAGGTCAGTAATACTGAAGGCAGGTGTAAGGTCTGTAATACTGATGGAAGGTTCAAGGTCAGTAATACTAGGGGCAGGTGTAACGTCAGTTAGACTAGAAGTACAAGGTCAGTTACACTAGAGGCAGGTGTAAGGTCAATGACACGAGAGTCAGGTACAAGGTCAGATACACTAGAGGCAGGTACAAGGTCAGTAGAATGAGAAAGCCCATATGTTTGTTCCTGTTCCACAGTTTTCCGTAACTTACCTGCTAGCAACTTTATGCGAACAATCTGTTGAACTGATAATTTGATAAAAGAAATGGGAAAATCAACAATTTAGGGAATGGTCCGAGCTACCTGAAATGAGTGTCATCTACCGGACATTACAATTAAACTGGTAGCGAAATATTAATAATAATACGTCAGTGTAGTCAGTTTTAGAAAACAGAAAGAAAACAGTAGACCTGATTTACGTGGAGGGTTATTGAAACTTATCACTCCAAACCTCAATAATCTCCTTCAACAAAGGCCTTGCGGCTGGACAGTAAATCAATTATCAAATCAATATCCTTTTATTTCATGTTTCAAGCACTTTTTTGATTATTAAGTAATTTCTGTTAAACGTTGCTTTGCTTATTCAGTTGACGGTTGATTTACTTATGTTAATGGTTTATCAACGATCTATTCTTGCCATTGTGATTAGCTGACACATCTGTAGGTTATTAATTACAGTGTCAGTGATCTTCAAGTCTGCCTGATTAGATTTTACCATACTGTACTGAACATTGAGGTGAATGGCATCTGAAATGTGTACATTCTATAGAAATGTTTTCTGAAAACTATGGTGATCCCGTCCGTATCGATCATGATAATGAGAAGGTCTGATAATGCTTGTCTCCCAAAAATTGGGAATACTAGGGGTCTTACCTCCAACAACCAAGTCAACCCACCCAATTTATGGCTTCAAACGAGAGAAAGTTTGTTTGTGTTTCAGAGATCTGTTTATTTGATATATAAGTTTATATTTGACAGGACTGTCTGGCTGTGATGGATGAAATAGATGTATCCGGCATGAGAGAGGGTTGTGTGTTTGACATGTGCCACGGGGCTGACAATGACTATTTCTGTGAGATAGGAGAGGAGCTCGCTAAGAGATGCATGGAACTGCAGGTGCCAGTCGACTGGAGAAGTGACGAATTCTGCAGTGAGTTTTTCTTTATTATGGTTATCCAGTATCAACAAAAAATTAACAGATTGGTGAGGAACATGATGACATCCTTCCTAACATATAATTATAGTATATTTTTGGAATCTGTTCACCCAAATCTATTATTATCGCCCTATATTAAAATACCCCAGTAATTAATTCAAATCGCCCAAATGATACCAATTGATAAAACATATATTAATTTGAGGGGATCATTAGAGGCGAGTAGATATAACCTGCTGGGGAAAAAACATGATCTTATATGACTATATATTACTATTCAAAACTGCCGTATTGTAGAGAGGTATTTCTCTCCCGATCCCTTTATGACCGCTCTATGATATGTAGAATTATATATTAGAGAAAAGGATTGCCCTGGTGGTATGGAGTACCAGCTGTGTGCTGACCTCTAAATGACCTCTCTAAAATATATGAATTATATGTTACAGAAAAGGATTGCCCTGGAGATATGGAATACCATCTGTGTGCTGACCCCTGTATGAAGTCCTGCGCTGACCCGGAAGGGAATGAATGTGATTTATTTGAGGATTGTGTAGAAGGATGTTTCTGCCAGGACGGATTTGTATGGGACGGTGAGACGTGTGTTAACCTGGACACCTGCGGCTGTATGAACGGCGACCAATATGTCCCCGTATGTAGCTGTTCTAACTCTTTAATACTCGGGCTCTTTATAACCAAGAAGGAATATTCTGAAGGGAATTTAAAGCTAGTAGACCACTTTTCTAAGCTGGACAACTATTCAGGCCATTTTAGTTGATTTGAACATGGTACTATATCTAATCTCCATGAACATATCTTTATTACATGCGAGATGTTGTGTTTTGTTGAACTTTTACGATTGATAGCAAGTTTGAACAAAGTTTGTAGAGTTGAAGAAGTCTCTGTTAACATTTATTGTATGATTTATAGCAATTGTTTACCCCAGACTGGAGAGCTACAGATTTTACTATAGACTGATTATATTTAATGACATGATATATATCAAGTGTTTACCCCAGACTGGAGAGCTACAGATTTTACTGTAGATTGATTATATTTTACGACGTGATTTACAGCAAGTGTTAACCCAAGATTGTAGAACTACAGATGTTACTATAGACTGACTGTATGTTATGACATGATTTACAGCAAGTGTTTACCCCAGACTGTAGAACTAAGATTTTACTGTAGACTGATTATATTTTATAACATGATTTACAGCAAGCGGTGAACCCAGATGTTATTATAGACTGATTATATTTTATGACATGGCTTACAGCAAGTGTTTTCCCCAGACTGTAGAGCTAAAGATTGTCCTATAGACTGATTATATTTGATGACATGGTTTACAGCAAGTGTTAACCTCAGATTGTAGAACTACAGATTTTACTATAGACTGATTTTGTATGACATGGTTTACAGCAAGATTTAACCCCAGATTTTACTGAAGACTGATTATATTTTATGACATGGCTTACAGCAAGTGTTTTCCCCAGACTGTAGAGCTAAAGATTGTCCTATAGACTGATTATATTTGATGACATGGTTTACAGCCAGTGTTAACCTCAGATTTTAGAACAGATTTTACTATAGACTGATTATATCTGATGACGTGATTTACAGCAAGTGTTTACCCCGACTGTAGAACTACAGATTTTACTGTAGACTGACTATATTTTACCACGTGATTTACAGCAAGGCGGCACCTGGGCCGGCGAGGAATGCTCAGAGACCCACGAGTGTACCGGATATGACGAGGTACAGACGATAGTGTTTGACTGCGCTGAGAACGCGGAGTGTAAAGTTGTGGACGGAGTTCCCGGATGTCACTGTGAGGAGGGATATCACCTGATTGTGGACGGCACGTGTGGCACCGGGTGTGAGTCCAGCACCGGTCAGATGGAGGTAAATATTAATAATTATATTCCAAACAAGAGGTTTAACCCCACCATGCGCAGCTAATAAAAATCGAGACTTGGTAAATGGTAAATCAATTAAGGACAAACATACACTTTTCGCGTATCTACTTGTTTAGATGATAGATGCTAGAGACTTAATGATATTATACTTCTATAATGTTTATCAGAGAATAGGCACTTCTCCAACTATATAGATCAGAACGGAGTTTTGTCTTATACTAAGGGGTATCATTATGGATGAGACCTTTGATAACAATACCTATATCAACAAGTGACCATTGTCTATAACGGACTAAGGTCATGGCAAGCAGATGTTCAAGTCTTTCGGGCAATGGTGTTGGGTCTGTATGTGGGGCCTAACTGATGTTTGCTGCCCTTCCCTCTCCTTCTATATTTTTTGGAATCAACTAATGAGCTTGACCACATAAATCAAAAGCACATTAGTTGATATCAGGGTCCTCTCATGATATGGAATATTTCTCAGTCATTTCCAACAACGAAAGTATTTGTAACAATTTTACGATCATGGTATAAGGGCTTGAATTTATTTGATGATCATATTGATATATCTGGGGTAGCAAAAAGTATTTTTCAAGTGCGGTTTTGTTGGCTTAACTCTGAACTGCACAATAAAGTAATTATGTTAAGTGTAAAATATCTTCACTA
Organism: Armandia brevis; assembly: GCA_035585475.1. Lineage (NCBI taxonomy): Eukaryota > Metazoa > Annelida > Polychaeta > Opheliidae > Armandia > Armandia brevis. The sequence continues at coordinate 5,430 of JAXGGS010324395.1, forward strand.
TAACAGGTTGGAGAATTCGCTGTGAATGACGACTGTACCGAGAAATGTGAATGTGTTAACCACGATCAACTGGAGTGTGAAGATTACACCTGTCCAGATAACACAGAATGTGCAGCAGCAGGGGAGAGTGGAGGAGTTTGTCAGTGTCAGGAGGGTTTCATGGTGTCTGCAGATGATGTCTGTGCAGGTAAAATAAATCATGCTCAAACATTCATCAGTAAATTACACCATCATGCCCTAGTCTGCTTGGAGATATTTTGATTTATCATTTGAATAGTCATAAAATCATGTTTAGTGTGTGAATACGACAGGCGGAATAATTACAGATGAATTGAACCACTTTCTCTCACTAGATCACGCTGATAAAAGTGTTTATTAATTATAGATGTGGACGAATGCACAGATGAGACAGATAATTGTGCTGATGAGGCAGTTTGTGGGAACACAGTCGGCAGTTTCATATGCACATGTAATACAGGTTACACTGGAGATGGAACTCAATGTGATGGTAAGTTTAATATAAAGCAATGTGATGGTAAGGTTAATATAAAGTAATATGATGGTACGTTACATATAAAGCAATGTGATGGTAAGTTTGATATACAGCAATGTGATGGTAAGTTTAATATAAAGCAATGTGATGGTAAGTTTAATATAAAGTAACGCAGCTGCTCCATGTGTTAACATGTAAATAAACTTTTGATATTGTCATATAAGACTCACTGGTTACTATTATTGAGCTTCCAGGAAAATATGAATAACATTTATGCGTATAAGTTAAATAACGAGTTAGTAACCTTTGATCTAGAGAAAGAATAATTTCGCTATTAGATAAGAAGTTGATATGTCTGCATTTGTGCGAATATTGATGGATATTTATCTACATTACACAACTCACAAAGGAGGGTGTTAATGGGGAAATTAATCGTTATGGTAGCATCTACCTGTATATCTATATATTTACATATAATGATAGATCTTCTTTATAACAGATATAGATGAGTGTGCTGATGACACAAATGATTGTGATGAAAATGGCAGCTGTGCAAACACTGTGGGCGGATACACATGTTCCTGTAACCAAGGTTACTCAGGAAATGGCGTCAACTGTGATGGTAATTATTTGCTTCTAAATATAAGGACAATCATATTTTGATAGTCTATAAGGTTTTGAGATGGCAGAAAATGTCGACAGCAGATGGTAAATTGATAAAACTAATTCCCCTCTTTGATTTACAGAGTTGTCATATTGCGTCCGATTCAAATGATTCCATCCTAAAAATTCAAAATATTTGGATATGTATTTATCAATTTTAGATATTGATGAGTGTGCAACCGGAACTAACAATTGTGACGTTAACGCTGACTGTGAGAACAATGACGGCAGTTACACATGCACGTGCAGTGATGGTTACCAAGGAGATGGTGTCACGTGTGAAGGTATGGAACATCTGAATATTCTGTCCTTTATTCATTCAATGTAACAGACATAACTTTATGAATTTGTATGAAATTTAGATATGATATAGCAAAGCAAACTTCATCCTTTATAAACTGAGAGGATTCATATCTTAGTAATTATCAAACAAGATGCTTAATTTATAATATATATATATGAAACTTATGTTTGAATAAGAATTACGTATATGAAAGATATAAAACTACAGACAAGTGTAATGAGATGATTATATGGATAGTAAATGTAATAACTTCTATATAACAGATGTAGATGAGTGTGCTGAGGACAGAGATGATTGTGATGAAAATAGCAGCTGCACAAACACTGCAGGTGGTTACACATGTTCCTGTAACCAAGGTTACTCAGGAAATGGCGTCAACTGCGAGGGTAATACTATCTTTTATATGAACTTAGTTTGATGTTATACAGTGTTCTAAATATTGAAAAAGTAGCTAGTTGCATATGTTCCATTTATAGTTTAATATTATGGGATGCTGTTGTGTGAAATTCAATAATAGTCAAACATTCCATTCAGTAAGTTAAACTTCGATGTTGAGAATATTATTTACTAATTTCAGATATAGATGAGAATAATATTTACTAATTTCAGATATAGTTGAGAATAATATTTACTAATTACAGATATAGTTGAGAATAATATTTACTAATTACAGATATAGTTGAGAATAATATTTACTAATTACAGATATAGTTGAGAATAATATTTACTAATTACAGATATAGATGAGAATAATATTTACTAATTACAGATATTGATGAGAATAATATTAACTAATTACAGATATAGTTGAGAATAATATTTACTAATTACAGATATAGTTGAGAATACTATTTACTAATTACAGATATTGATGAGTGCACATTAGGAACTGACGCATGCGCAGTTAACGCTGACTGTGAGAACGATGATGGTGGTTACACATGCACGTGCAGTGATGGTTACCAAGGAGATGGTTTCACATGCGACGGTATGAATTATTCTGTCCTCTTTTCATGAATTTATGCATACAGGACAATAAGCGATTTCTGTCTTCAATCTTGACTACAAATACTCCCTATCATCTCTTGATTTGCTTAAATTTATTTTTTAGTTTCAAAGGGAGATCATTAAAATTTAATGTATTCAAACAAAATGTAGAAATATCTGATGTGATCAGAAATCTTGTAATTGCAGACAAAGACGAGTGTGCCAGCGGAGATGATAATTGTCACGAAGACGCAGAATGTGAAAATTTACCCGGCACCTTCAAGTGTGAATGTGAGGAGGGGTTCACTGGTGATGGAGTAACAAGCTGTACTGGTGAGTAGTGTGTGACATGTGAAGTAGAAAGCTGTACTGGTGAGTTGTGTAAAATATGTGTTTACAAGATGTGTGGCTGATGACCCGTACTAATGTGGGTACTGATCAGTCACTCATCTGGGTAATTGGGAACTGTCAACACACTTGGCTGAGAAACAAGGTGAGCCCGAAACAACAGAGAAGTGTTGCCAAATGAACGGAATGACCACCATGTCCCTGGAGTAATCCGACGACGAGGTGCAACTTCCGGGAATTACCTGTTGACTGAAACCTGATTGTCCCAACCGAGATAAGCTTTGAGAATCTCCCTTGGGTGCGGGCCATGTATAAAGATGGCGCACTTCCGGTACACCCAGACACTCGGTAGTAGACCCGAAACTGTAAATCATATATTGCTGATGTACCAAATAAACATGGAGAGTTGAGTTTATCAAAACAAGCTTGTTATATGTACGTAATCAGAGCCCAGATACTACACGTGTAAAGTTACAAGCTACACTTGTGAGTAATATGAGATGTATATAGTAGTACGCACTAGTGGTAGAGTTAGTAGTGCTGTGTATGTGGATCTATTGACATAATATAAAATGTTAGAAACGTCACTGGAGCATTCACTAATTTTACTTTTATTATAAGTCAGCTTGGCCCAATGTCAGTCGTAATGCTTTGATTAAATCGACCTCTTAAACATTTTGTAAACCGCCAGAGTGGTATGACATCCTCAGTTGCTGTAATCATAGGTGTAAAAGTTCTGTTTCAGTTCCACCATCGAATCATTTTTCACCTACGCACATGATATGGGTTGGATGAGTGTCAAATTGCCCTGATGTGTACTATACATCTTTAGAAACACGTATCATCTGTTCTAATGTTCACATTTTCTTGATTAACTTTAACAGATGTGAACGAGTGTGGTACAGGAGATCATCAGTGTGACGCTCACGCCAACTGCATCAACCAGGAGGGGACTTACACATGCGAGTGTATAGAGGGATTCACTGGGGACGGGTACAACTGCAACCGTAAGTAGATTTTAGTACGATTAATGCAAATGTATTATTTTACTTCAGTACATGTGTAAATGTATGAATCTGTTACTAAGCAGAATTTGGCTCAATGATGATAAGACGCTTTTGCATTGTGTGTTAACATATGAATATGATGTAAATATGTTATACCCCTAGCTCATGTGATGTGGCAAACCTCTGGTGTTCGATGATGATCACCAGCCATTATATTGTACCTATCTTTAACTATCTATTGACTAATGTGGCATCTTAGTTCTCGGTATAATAAGATACCTATATACAAATTTCAGCTATTGATTACTGTGGGACCCCAGCTCTGAACACTTGCCCGGATAACTCAGACTGTACAAACATAAACCCAGGATTTAGCTGCACATGTAAGGATGGTTTCACCAGCAACCAGGGAGCGTGCTGTGAGATCTGCCAGGCAGGATTCATCTGGGACGATCAATGCCAGTGCACAGGTCAGTAAATATACTACTTACACTATCACCAAACATGGTTTCAACAACACGTGTTATCAGTATACATTTGTCCAGACTAAAAGTATTAAAATGAACAACCTTTTATCCTATTATAATCAAATCTCAATGCCGCATAAAATATGTAGCTTTCAGGTGTCATATTGACAATAATGGGAGTTTCATTAGTTTTCTGTCTATGGAAGCATAAATAGAAAATACTTTTTCAAAAAGTTTTCTCGTTTTTTACAAATAAATATTATATCCCACAGATGCTGACGAGTGCACAGATGAGACAGATAATTGTGCTGATGAAGCAGTTTGTGAGAACAAAGTCGGCAGTTTCACATGCACGTGTGATGCAGGTTACACAGGAGATGGAACTCAATGTGATGGTAAGTTACATATGTATAAAGAAAAATACTTGTATTTATCATCGATCGACGTAGTTGGTTTTTAAGTTTGGCGGTCATATCTAGCAAATAAAGACTGTTGTTTTTATAAGATGGTAATGTCCAGCAAAGTTGAAAGCTTATCTAGTAAGGCTGGAATATTTTGCCTAGCAAATTGAGTAGCTTATTTTGGCATATATTAATTATGATTCTGAAATTAGTAATATCAACTTGAAGGCACTTGTGGTTGGGAAATTAATTACTAGTTACTCAGATAAAGCAATTCAAAATAAATACCTAGTAATTATTATTCATATACTCAGGAAGAGATGATACAGGAGAAATCAACATATTAGTGTTGAGAGGGTAAAAAATATATATAAATGTAATGTAATATCTTTTATATTACAGATAAAGATGAATGTTCTGATGACACAAATGATTGTGATGAAAATGGCAGCTGTACAAACACTGTAGGTGGTTACACATGTTCCTGTAACCAAGGTTACTCAGGAAATGGCGTCAACTGTGATGGTAATGCCATGTTTTATAAATATAAAAATCCTATTTTCATATTTGATATGTTTTTATAACATACTGCCAGGATGGAATTATTTTGATAGGAGCATTTTAAGTTTAAATGTTTAAGTCCTGGATTTATCTTATTATTAATAACAGATGTTGATGAGTGCGCAGCAGGAACTAACAATTGTGACGTCAACGCTGACTGTGAGAACAATGACGGCAGTTTCACATGCACGTGCAGTGATGGTTACCAAGGAGATGGTGTCACGTGTGAAGGTATGGAGCATTTAAATATATTATCCAAATTCTCATCAATACATGAGTTTATGATGACAAATTTATATAAATATGTAAATTGATGTACCTGAAGGATTCATATTTATATATAATGTTTTATCTTCTATATAACAGATAAAGATGAGTGTGCTGATGACACAAATGATTGTGATGAAAATGGCAGCTGTGAAAACACTGTAGGTGGTTACACATGTTCCTGTAACCAAGGTTACTCAGGAAATGGCGTCAACTGTGATGGTTAGTGTAATGCAGCTTTTAGTGGTAGATTAACAAAAATCTAAGAGTAGGTCTAAAACTAGGTTCTTTATTTTCCATTTATAATTTTTTTTGTTCCTTCCTGTAATCAAGGATATTCAGGAAATGTCGCCAACTGCGAGAGTAACCATCTTATACTAGCGTTTATATTGATTATTCTAAGGCATGTATCTTTAATTGCGTTGCAAACAGGTGTTATGAATTGGATTCTCTTAATCCTGCATCATGACTGACCTCATCATAATACTTCACCTGAACACGTTATTCTTGTTTTTAATCAGCAAAAGTTAAACGCTAAAATTGGATTAATCTATCACAGATGTTGATGAATGCACTACCGGAACTAACAATTGTGACGTTAACGCTGACTGTGAGAACAATGATGGCAGTTATACATGCACGTGCAGTGATGGTTACCAAGGTGATGGTGTCACATGTGATGGTATGGAGCATTTAAATATTCGTGTCTAAATCCTGTCAATTCAAGACCCATAACTATTTCAATTTGTAAGGAATACATAGTTAATAAGCAAAGCCAACCCTCGGTCTCTATTGTATTTATTCAATCTTGATAAACGGAGATGTTACAATTTTAGTTTTTATCAAACAAAAATATTCAATTATAAGATGCATTCACAGGTATCACGTTAATGTTAGAATGATTATTATGTACATACTAGGAAATGTATGAGAAATTTACAAATACAGACAATTATGATGAGATTATTATATAGATAGTAAATGTATGATCTTCTATATTACAGATGTAGATGAGTGTGCTGATGACACAAATGATTGTGATGAAAATGGCAGCTGTGCAAACACTGCAGGTGGTTACACATGTTCCTGTAACCAAGGTTACTCAGGAAATGGCGTCAACTGTGATGGTTAGTATAATGTAGCTTTTTGTGATAGATTAACAAAAATGAACAGGGCTAAAACGGGAGATTCTTTAATTTCCATTGATGAAAAGTTCAGTTTCTTCCTATTTAAAGCCTGCTCTGCCAGTGGAGCGATTTTTTCCCGCTTATATCTTAATGAAATTTTAGGTAGAAATCAGAAGGTCACATATTAGTATTTCACCCTAATACTTGAAGCAGAAAGATATAAAAACTAGTTCCAGGCCGGATAATCTCATGTTCTTCACATAAACACTTCATGATAATACTTGGGTCATACATGATAATACTTGGGTCATACATGATAATACTTGGGTCATACATGATAATACTTGGGTCATACATGATCATACTGGGGTCATACATGATAATACTTGGGTCGTGCATTACTTTAACTGACCACTGCTATCACTTAGTAATATGAAATACTTCCTGACATAAATTTTTACTTTGTATGAACATGGTTTGATATCTACAATTTGCTTGATCAAAGAGTCACTGTGTTTAACATGGGTTCGGAAAAAGGCTTATAAGATATATTTGATTTCGCACTTCAAGCGTATTGTTTGGAATAAATCAAAGTATATTTATCAATTAAACTATTCTGGCTACATATAAGCTTAACTTAGATGTTGACATAAAATGGATGAATTTTAGATGTTGATGAGTGCGCAGCTGGAACTAACAATTGTGACGTTAACGCTGACTGTGAGAACAATGACGGCAGTTACACATGCACGTGCAGTGATGGTTACCAAGGGGATGGTGTCACGTGTGAAGGTATGCAACAATTTGATAGACTCTCCAGGTGGCCTTTCATTGTCAAATAATTTTAATTTCATTATGATTGAATAGATCTTCGGCAACTTTTGATACTAACTACATTCAAGACAGTCCTGTAAAATGTATATGATTGTTTTAATAATATCTCTCGTAAATAGGTATAATTTATGAAATTAAAGTTTGGAGTTAATAAATACAACTTTGGTGAAAATGTTGATGAATATATTTATCTATCCTGTAGTATTTTATATTTCACAGATATAGATGAATGTGCTGAGGACACAGATGATTGTGATGAAAATGGCAGCTGTGCAAACACTGTAGGTGGTTACACATGTTCCTGTAACCAAGGTTACTCAGGAAATGGCGTCAACTGTGATGGTAATTCTGTCTTCTATATATACTAAATTCGATTTATTTCAATGTCCAAGTTGATAACGTAGCTATTTGCATGACATCCATCCATAGTTTAATATTATGGAGCCTTGTTCAATTTTGTGTGAAATTCACTCCTAGTCAAACATTTCTTTCTCACATATTCTGGTTAAACATCGGTTAAAACTAGATGCTGAGAATAATATTTACTAATTTCAGATATAGTTGAAAGTAATATTCACTAAATACAGATATAGTTAAGAATAATATTTACTAAATACAGATATAGTTTAGAATAATATTTACTTATTACAGATATTGATGAGTGCACATTAGGAACTGACGCATGCGCAGTTAACGCTGACTGTGAGAACAATGATGGTGGTTAC
>JAXGGS010324506.1:0-13610 GCA_035585475.1 Armandia brevis
GTATATGTCGAAGTTCGGATATCTCGAACATGTCTTTCGGTCCCCACGAACTTCGACATAGCGAGCGTATACTGTATAGTTTTCCCTACCCATATTTTTATAGTTCTATCTGGGCATGAACCAATTCAAAAAGCAGCACAGATCTACATATATAGACAGCAAGAATGTAATAAAACATTTCAGACGTACTCCTCAAGTTTCATCAATCTGTAGGCGGTATAATGAGTTTATGATATGCGGTGATTAAAGAACTGCTCGCTGTGTTACTCAGAAATATTCTTTAATCACTCCGGGGAACCGTCAGTCAAAGTGTTTGTATTTTTGCGGCACATATCAAACTATACGACCACCAGTTGATGAGTAATTCCATCATCTCTACGGGGGAGTATTACTAGATTCTGTTCACATAATGGTGGCATTATGAGAAGCCAGAGTCTACTAGGTGATGACAATGTAACGGTTGAGTAGTCAGTATCACATGTGAGCGAGCTCGCTTTCAGACAGGCTGAGGTGTAATTCTGAGTAATTTATGGCATATTTATCCATACGTCACCCTCTTATTGAATCGTAAAGTCTTCCGTTCTGATATCTGCTTTTAAACTTTATAAGTTCCATAAATCTTGCTTGAAATATTGCTAATGCTCTTCTATCCCGACCCCAGGTCCCATCAACAAAAATCGAAGATCTCCACAAAATCGAGCTTTGGGAGTGTTTACTGTGTTCAGTCATACATGCGAATGCTTCTGTATCACACTGATGTAATGAACGGCTAAATGTTTCAATAATCTATATGTTAGACTTCTTGAAAGACATGAGTAAATAATATTTCAATAATCGATGTCCAAGTCCTAAGTGAAAGGCGCGAGGTTGACTCAAGTTTAATTTTGTTTTCCATTCAGGCAAGCAATGATCAGAAAGGTTTGTATCAGCCGTGTACAATCATTCGGATACCGGCTCAGAATAAAGGCTTCTTTCTAGCACCCCCGCCCCATATTATGTATCTTTAATGCTTTCGATATATGATCTAACGATCGCAAAAGCGTTGGCTGTCAATTCAACATAACTAAACGATTACTGTTGAAGGAATCCCCATCGAGTATTGTTACCTCAATTCATAGTGACCTTCTTCTATCTCAACAAGCTCTTACCAATCTTGTTAGGTCAGGATTTGCAAATAATTTAACTTAAGAGCGGGAATGGCAATGAACAATGATAAATGTAGAAAATGTCAGATATTTTACAAGGAGTCTCCGATGTAGGCGAGACGCAATGGCCTTTGCACAAAACTTAGAGGGGGCACAAAGTACGATTAAGCCATTAATTATATATTTTGGTGCATTTTTAATATTATGCAGCCCCACCCTCTCATCGGCCACGCTCCAACGTATGGCACTTGATATTTGTGTTTACACCAATACCCTGGCTATGGAACATCAACTGTAGAATTGTTACACCCTGCATGAGCGTGCTTTCTCCTCTTCACTTTCACGCCTGGTCACCAACCATCTCAAAACAGAATACCTACGTTCCCCTGATACCTACCTGCAAGTTTATCCTAGGTACAAAACTTGCTTTCACAGAGTAGACTCAGAATCACCGGAAGATAAGTTTGACTGACATATTGGGAGCACTTAAGCTAAAAGCGATAAAACATCAGATTAGTTTCACGCTGCCAGGAACTAAGTTTAGTACACAGGCATTTACAGACTTGGCTGTTCGTCGGCCGTGTTACGTAGGTTTGTGTGTAAGACTGTTGTTGGAGGGACTATTGGATGGTATATTCCTGCATGGGCAGTACACTAAAAAACGAGTAGGTATCACACACCATTGGAGATGACTATTCCATTTTGATCCCGGTTCTGTCCGGCTCCATGAAAGCATTAAAAAGGTAATCGTAAAATACAGCACAGAAGCCGAAGGTAAAGTTCTACGCTATGACAGGTAGACAACTTTTTGGAGTCGACAAGTACTTAGCTGGTTCTGGTCTATTACCGACGAAATTGTAAAACCTCTTTGGTATATCACAACCAATATGAATGAATATAAGAGCTAGCACTGCATTGTCGGATTTAGAACACACGTACTTACGCGCAACACGAGTAGCTGCAACTAAAGATGTTAACCTCCGAAACCTATTGCCTTGTAATCTCTTCTAGGAGGTAAAAATGCAACAACCTCGCTTAAGTGGATCGTTATTCATTATTATCTAAACGCCGGTAGCGTATGATCACTGCTGGAGGCTGCAGCTTTCTAGTTTTAACTTCAGGCCAAGGTTCGGAGCTCAGTCTCTGTGATCTTCGCCAGATACAAAAAGTGATGTTCACTTTTTAATCAACACCAAAGCTATTGGAATATAGATTGCTTTAAATTAATTTCGGTCCATCACTATTTTTCTGGTTTGAGATATCCTATGTCCTTTGCCATCCACTAACCGTGTTTACCTGCTCAAGTTAATGGATGCAAACCGCACATATCCACCGATACCAGGCCATCAGTAGCGTATTTGTGCTAGTAGACCACTAGGGGGCGTGTACTGTTTCCGCTCACGCTGAGAGTGATCATCATGGTGCCTGGTACATAGTCAACACAATGCTCTGTGTAATTCTACGCTCCCTTTGAGGAGAAAATATCGCCCAGGTGAGAGAAAGAGGATGACTAGACGAAGAGAGAATGGGTGCCTCTGAGGAGAAAATATCGAGAGAAAGAGGATGACTAGACGAAGAGAGAATGGGTGGCCATCATTCTCCTATCAGGGGATCCAGATACATGTCTGCCATGTTTATATACAAATATCAGAGTTACACTAAGGTGATTGATCGTCATGCAGTCAGCAACCTCCACGTATTGGACAGGTAAAATAGGTCAACTCCCTCAGGTGGGCGCTGACATAAAGGTGTGGGTGTGTAAGGACAGAACATCATCGAGGACACATGATTGGCAAGGGAACCGCATCAGGTCTGGACCTAAACATGTCTTTAATGATGTCAGACAGAAACTTCATCTTCTAAATGCATTGGGCTGCTGGCAATCAAAACTGCTCCCTAATTATTTCACTATTATTAAGACGGAAGTACCATTGAATGAATTGAAACACACTGAAATCAAAGGATGTAAAACCTTTACTCGATCAAAGAAAAATCACCAAAGAGTACATTGTTCTTGGGATGAATCGAGATTGATCTGATTTATTTTTGCTGTGCGCCTGTTACTGAGTTACATTATCTGGTGCAGCTCAAGCTCCTGTCTTTCCTGTAGATTAAAGAGCCTCACACACACACAATGGGAAAGTAATTGCTCCAGTAATCAATTACCTCTGCTCATATATACGTAATGTTACTTAAGTGATAGCTGTTAATACCAATGCAGTCAGATTTCGCATCGAGAAAGATTATAATTAAAGTAACGATGGTCATATGATAACAGATTTATGTAGGACATTCTGTAGATTCAGTTTACCTCAATGATATCTGGAGATTATTATCCCTAACCTTCAGAAGGATTGCAGTCAGGCAGTCTATCTTACATCAGGGTGGCCATGTGTAAGGTTACTAATATCAATGACCTACTTAGATTTCGAGTCTTTTGTATGCCTAAACTACACTATAGAGCAACCGTACGTATAAGAGGATCTTTGAGCTGTACCCTGAAGCTATGCTAGTAAAAACAAAACTGTGTACTTACTCGCATGTTTTGTTGATTCTGACATCTACAGGTAGCGAGTAGTTGTGCATGGCGGGTCTGGCGAGCTCCATGGGCAGCGAGCACCGATCCACGGGTATATCCCACACATCGTCCGGGCACTTGCCCAGCACGGGCAGAAACACGGCCGTCACCAGCACTGTAACATAGGAGAGGGAGGCGTACAGTGTCAGCAGGCCACCGAGGGGGTGACCAGGGTACCCAGGGGCTCGCCCGGGGGGTCCCAGCCTGCGGGAAGGGGTAAGCATGGCGTCAATTCGTCAGGGGGACGGGTACATGATTGTATAGTTCCAACCGATAATTTTATGAAAAAGTGAATTTTCACATTCACATACTATCGAGGGAAACTAATCACATATAGTTAGCACGATGGTTATCCTGAAAATATCCTGGACGGTGGCTCATTCGTAAATAATCCTTGACAAAATATAAACCAAAAGCTTTAGTCATAGCTTGAAGGCTTCACTACGGATCAACCAATCTCTTGAGCTAATCTAACTTTCAGCTGCGTAAACCAACAGAAACTGTGAAGATGGAAAAGACGAATCCCTTCTAGGTGTGTTCCGAGAAGTGAACTTCACACGAATCGTTGAGCAGAGGTATCCGTGGTGTAGGTTTGCTGATTAATAGCTACCGAAGTCAGTCGGGGAAGTCTTATCTCTAGCGCCTAAACGTCTGCTTTCTAGGACCAGCGCATCACTGTAGGGCACCGGTCTGGTAGAGCTAAGACTCTGCCGGGAAATGTTGCACCTCCACAATACACAGTCTGCCGGGAAATGATGCTCGGCCTAGAAATGTGGCTGTGAGGTGCGGCCGCTGATGCGAGCAGTGCCGGGGAGCGCGAGCACTTCTAGGAGCGAGACATTGACAGCTGGGGAGATTGGGGAGGGTAGGGGGGTAGGAGGGGTTGTACATCACCGGGTCTAGTTCGCGCGCTTCTGTGGAGCCTGAAGGAAACGGTGTTAGTTTACCTGGCCAGGTGGTAGGGGACTAAGGGTGCCAGTGCGTTCGTCAAGAGATTTTTAGCTTGTATATGAGGGGGCCCTGTGATTCGTCAGCTTGGTCAAATGTGAATACCAGGAGTATATCACAATAGTTTTCTCTCGTGAAATTACAATACATATGCATGTACAACGTAGTGTACGTATCTCTTAGATGAACCTTATAAAGGTATCAGGAGATGGACCTAGTGTCAAATGAACCCTTAACGTATAGAACACAGCCCCTTCTCCATTCAAACTAAGGTAGATTATAGGAGCTACATGTTTAAGTATTCCCGCCACCCTCAGTGTTGCCTGTCGTCCATCTGTCTGTGGAAACAGCTCGGAGCCTCCACTGACCTCGAGGTTAAACCCACTGTCAACATGACGAATGTTTTGAGATAACATCTGCTAGCGGGCAGCATCTCAGACATACCAAATTGTCCGTTATTTACCATCTAAATAACGCCAGAATACGTGATATTGAACGTGACGTTAAACGTAGTGCTCATAGCAAAGGATCATTATGGAAATCAGCCGAACTTACAAACCTATTGAATACCCTGAATACGATAGCCGATAGTTCTCGTCTTTATGTTCATATAGATAGAGGCCTAAAAACCCACATACAATCAAGATCATAACTGGATCAAAATCTTATTTGTCATTTTGACCGGATCACATCTTAGCCGGATCTGTATTACTATTATGGTTTAACCCCGGCTCAGAGTTTCACCTGAATACTGCAAACTATTAATTCATCACTTCCCGGGCATGTGCAGGAGTTTGTCGGCGCCCCTTCTTAACCCGGGAAGCCCCACCCGGACCACGGGCGGTCACGGGGTGGCCGGGAACCACCTGGATCTGCCGTCACCGGCATTAAGTGAGGACGGGTGGGGATGGCGGGGAGGTATTTAGGAACACACAAGGTCATTGTTGTAGGTCAGGATCCGGGAACCGCCAATAGGAAGACGCTTGTGGCGATCCATGCTCCGATAGCTAGCGTCTAATGCTGTGACGGGGAGATCTGGGGATGTTTAACCCCCATATGAGCGGTAACTAGGAGTCCCTGTCAGAATTAATGGGAATTTAGGTCAATTTAGCGCAAGGCCTGACAGTGAGTGAGCTACAGGGGTGATTCATACCTGAGATTTATCAGCCTCAAAGTAAAGTTTCCATGTTCTATAGGATCTGTGCAGTATCCGCTATCTGAGTGGAAAATAATCAAACTCAGGCCAATAGAAAGGGCTGATTTGATGGTTACTCGTTTTTACCGTTATGTACAATCCATTCTCCAGCTGACCACAAAAAACAGTCGGTACTTAGCTTACTAGCTGACCCTAAGAGAGAGCTTGTAGTGTGGACAGCTTTCGCCTATGTTTGAGGCATTGTCAGGTAATATCAGCAAATAATTCCAAAATGTTGAAGACATGTTCTTACAAATTGATTGCAATACTGAGGTAAGGCTTTCTACTCCCTTGTGTAATTTTCCGCCAGTCTTTTGCCTCCTCCATGTGCACAAGCATACGCGAGAAAACAAATACCTGGCGTCATTTGCGTTCCTATTGCACGCTTCAAAAACGTGACGATTTTTTAGTAATTTGAGCACACGACAGGAACCTCTCGGCATATCGGAACAATTCACTGGACCTGCGCAATGGATAACAGACATACCTTTACAATTTCAGAATGTACTACATGGTAACTTCAGCTGTTTTTTTAGATAGCGCCGAAGTATAAACATAGATACATATGATTTACTATGACAGTGTTGGCCCTGGCCCAGTTTGTAGTGTACGAGTTGATCGTGGCCCAGTCATACGTCTCTATCTCAGATGCGTAGTTGTGAATGAGTGCGATGACAAAGCCGTGTGATGTATTACGGACGTACTTGGTTAACGTGCTGATAGCGAGGGCTGAGACCAACCACTGTTAGATTCAGACGAGGTAAAATATGACGGCTCAGCTTCCTATATCCATCTATTTGTGCTGATGATGTCCTCATCATTTACCGCATAGATGGATTATATGATAATGCAATTATGCACAGTAGCCTGTGATATGAGTGCTGGTTAATTATTAATACATGCCATTACTCAAGACATAATTCGTATATAGTATTCGCTCTTTGCATTCCACCTGCTCTAACTTCCGATCTTAGCTAGTTGATCAATATCATTCAATAATTACCGTCGGCATTCAATCATGAAGTGATATTTTTTATTTGGTAAAAACAAATCGTTTGTTTTGAAACGAACACCATTCAATAAAAGGCCAAACCTACATTTTTATCAAACCTTTTTCGTCTCTCCAATAAATTGCCAATAAAGATGTATCTGGTATTTGTGGATGATATTGGTTTGGTTCAGATTAACCAGCGTTACCACTGTAGTTGAAGGGGTACAGAGCTCAGGATTTTCGTGCTAAACTTAGCAATACTCACAAAAAGTGGCCTTTTGGCTCGATAACAAAATTAACTTATCTGTTTTCTTGTTTACCTGACTTGGTCTCGACTCTCTCCCCAGTGGATATAAAATGAGATTAGAGCTTCCAGGCATTCAAGTATTGATTGACCTTTTCGCACCTGCAGAGGTGCACTAAGCCGAGTAAATTACACGTGCAGATAAAAACTCCTGACTAAAACGTCGGGTACATTTTCAGCACACCTGGTAGAGAATTGTGGTTTATCCAGCAGACATAGAAACGGAACCATTCCCTTGGTCTAGCTTGCCCTTTTCCTGAACCCCATTTCTATATACTTTAGATTAAGCTCACCAGCTAATGTAAATGTTGTAAAAGTACTTGATTTAAACGTGTTTATATCCCCGACAGACCTTGTGTATACTCACAATACTTATAGAGATTTACTGCTGGGCACCTCAAGCTCAAACACTGGGCAAATATCCAGAGGTCACCACATAAGCTTTGGCTACTGCAATTAAAACATGGGATTCCTGAGATAACATGCCAGTTTACGGACTGGGGAAATAACAACAGCAAAGAAGGACATTGTATACTGGTACAAGAGTGACTGAGGGTTCCAATAATAGTCATATAATTGAATCTGCGTGAAAATAGAAGTGTCACGTGGAGGTAATCCGGTGCGAAGAGGGATTCAATTCGACGTCCGGAAGGGAGAATCTAATCGTAAGAAACAGGCCACAATACAACAGTTGAATTGTGTCTCATTCAAGGACAGCTTCACCTAGCCTAAAGTTTAATAAAAGCAGTTGCTATTATTCTTGTCACGTAAGTCTTGGATAATTTTGACGCTGTCGTTTATAAGTGACAGTTAAATATGTAATGCGCGATTCCACTCAATGCAACTATGCCCAACCTTTACAGTAATTACTGCTCTGCCGCAACAGTTTTCCTTATTTGGTAATGTTTTGGATCAAATTAACCTGTTATATATGTGTCACGGTGACATTTCTATCCTATTGAAGCTTATATAATATAATAACATTCTTGTGCGATTGAAGGTTATTGCTTTGAAGTTGCCCTGCACACTTGTCTATAAAACACCGAATCACTGCAACAATTGACTTTTTTATGCGCACTTGCTCAGTAAAAAGTGACAGTTGTTATCAGGAACACCGACTCGCGAAACAGAGCGTTAAGTAGGGCTGCTCATAAAACAATTTTTTTCCGCAGCTCCGCCTATCGGGAAACGTCACATATTGTCAGAAGAATGCGACCGGAACTTAAATCAGCAGATGGTATTCAGTCATGCGGCATGTTTACTAATAGCAACTTATATCAAGTAGCGATTCTGTATCATATGTTACAATTCATTTATATTAATTTATTATATCTACTTCGTTAGACATTTACGGATGACATACAAAACAACTGCCGGAGGCAAATCAACGTCCATCACTCAAGTTGATGCTAATTGCTGTAATCTCCTGTCAGAGGTTAATGAGCTGCTGAGACTGTCTCAGATGTCTCCTGCCATGAACAGCAGTGCGCATGTCACAAACTACACCGCCGGTGTAAATCAGCAATCCCTGGAATGAGCCACGCTCTGATGGTCCGTGAAAGAAACACTAGAGTTGGTGAAACAATTCGAGGATCATTTGACGACAAAGTTTTCAAGTCCGTGGCCTTGTTCATGTCTTATCAAATTAGGAGCATTACCCCTGAAAACGGTCGAATATCATATGCTCGATATTTTCAGGAAGCTAAACTGGCCGGAAATTCCGCATTTAGGCTAGATTTGTTTTTGAGTTTGGGAACCTGTTTAAATGATTGATACACCTATAAGATAACCGATTACACCAGTATACGCCATATAATAATTTCAACAGTGTATGCACTAGTTTTCTGTTTATATAATCCAACAATTATAGAAAGACTCATTTCTCTCCAGGGCGAGATCTACCAAACCCATCCAGGTCACGTGGTGCAGACTTGGCCCGCGGGAGTGGCTGAGTTTTAATGTTGTTGATAGAGAATCGTGCAGAGATGAGAGGGTGCGAACAGATAAAAGCGGCCAAGTGAAATCAGAACCGGTTTGTTGCGGGTGAATGAGAACAATCGACGATGATATATATTTCCATACCAGAGAAGGTGACGATATTTCACAAAAGTTGATCTTACTTTTCTCCTGACCGATGGGGCGGAGTTTTTTCGTTGATTTTTCTATTAAGCTGAACTAGAATTCATCGGAGCCATTTGATTTTTTAAGAACAATATGCTGTCGGTAGGATGGGAGTATGCTGTGGACCCAAGGGTGCGATTGAGAATCGGGCACATGAAATGGAAGAGATCTGCATCTTATTTCATACACAGTTTAATGTACTTTTGCTTCTTATTAAAGTAAATAAGTGCACCATGTACCTACAGCTGTGATTCCGTTGAGCTGTATCATCAGATACACTGAAGCACCTAAACTACAAGCATGAGTATCGATTGATAACAGGTGCCAGCCCACATTCTAACAATAATTTCAGTTTATGCTTACTGCTTTGTCGATTCAATAAGAAATTAATAATTTTGATTTTGCGCTGTTTTATTACTGTATCTGCGGCTCGTTGGTCTAGGGGTATGATTCTCGCTTTGGGTGCGAGAGGTCCCGGGTTCAAATCCCGGACGAGCCCTTACTTTTAGAATTGCAGCTTTATGTCATAAAACGTGTAAAGCGGCGTGTTATAATGTTGAATGACAGTCATACGTTATCATGTGTAGATGTACTGTTTGAAAGTCGATATCAATTTCACCCTGGGTTAATATTCTTACAATTTGCTATTATGATTGATTTAATGGTCTATGTATTCTTTAATAAGCAATGGACGACGTGCTTGCATTACATATCAGAAAAATCAGAATATGTGGACGGAAGTTACAAAGGATCGTTTCTATGACAGGGCATACGAGACATATTTTGGAAGTGAGTGAATGAATGAACTAATAATCGTTATGCAGTCCTGTATATGAAATTAAGTTGTTATAAAACGAGACGGTAGTTGGGTGTATGTGTCTGTCTTTTATGGGATGAAATATTCTACCGATTCGAAAGCCCACGAATACAAAGAGAGCAAGAATAGTTGAGTAATAGAGTCCATTAAGTTATACCATTATATGTATTTCTAACATTTTACAGCTCCATGTGCAATCTCGTCTACTCGTCTCATCAGGTTAAGCAAACCATGACTAACCGATGATGGACAAATATCAGATTGTACCTTGATCAGAACAGACAGCTGACAAATTGGCCGCTAATGACCCTGCATGGACGTGATTAATATTTCTGTGAGTCCTGGAAATGAGTGAGCCGTGCCGAGAAATGCCTGGAAACCGTCGTCAAGTCTCCACTGGAGCGGCTAATGAAACGGTGATGTTTGCTGACGTGTAGCGAGTTGATGTGTTATTTTGTGATTCATCATATTTCATTTAAGACAGTCATTGACCAATAAACAAATAAAGATACATGAACGTTTATTTGGTTCAATGGCATTTAAGTGATTTGTAAAATCCGATTGCTTGTCGTTTAAGCAAGAAATTTGTTAAATTATACCGTAATGGAAAGGTAACATAAAACTGATTAAAACTCAAACAAACTAACTTGCCTTTCCCCTTCCTGACTCGCAGATAAGAGAACGAAAGGCTGGAATGCCCGGTTGACATGCCAGACGAGAATACACAGCATTTCCAGTTAGGGTTAACTGCTCGCTGGATGCCCTGCGTAACTTTGATGTTATAATTTATAACTGTGTTTACCAACGGGAGAAGAGAGTAAAACTCACCAGTCAGCAGGAACAGGAAATCTAACGTCTTCCCTCGTCTGTTAGTTATAAATAACGTCACCAGGGGACACGGGTCAAGGTCACATGAGGACACCGTGTCCTTGATACTTATTCTCTTCTGCGTCATTTTCCCGGTAATTCCCAAAAAACTATCCAAATGTGCTACAGTGCCCGTATATTTCCAGTTATGATTTCTGAATAACCTGAATTCAACAGTTATTTCGAATGTTGCCTGCAGCGTGCCCCTTGGCCATAACGCGCAATATTACCTTGGCAGTCGTGCCGTCCAGTTAGAATGACAGCTGCTGACATCGTCGGGTCGTGGCGTTGAAACATGTACTGTGTGTTGGACAGGTAGGCGCTCCATCTAATGTACAGTATTATTTAACGGCAGACAGTATTTACCGATACACTGCATGGTTGGCCTTAATCACCTTCACGTGTGTTTACGATCATTAGTGTCCACCGTTCATCACCCCAAGGTGTGTTCAGCGTAATAAACGACCCAGCATGATGTTATTACTATTTTATAGCTGACTATTAATGTAAACTGTTCCCCTGACAAACATCAAAACGAACAGTTGGAGTGGTGTATCAACAAGCAACAAGCGGATGTTGTTAACCGGAAGTGACGATATTGGACGTTCCGACTTGATCACTAAAGGAAAATGTAACCGAATTCAACGCGTTGAAATATACTGCAAGGCATCAATATATTGATACCGAAAGGAAAGTAAAACCGGAACGACTAAAATAGCAAGGAGATTAAATCTTAGTCTTTATGTAAAACACCGTTAGGTGAGAGTCGAAAAACAAATTCATCAGGCTTGAGATTCAGCAGCATAAAACCCGATTAATCAGTAGAGATGCTGACTAACAAAAAGCTCAGGTCAAAGCTGATCTTTTATCTCATTAGTATAAGTGATAAACGACGACCCCTGTCTCTATTGTTCTATCGTGTCAGCAGTTAAACATGTTCCCATGGGTATTGTCTGAAAACAGAAGAATTCTTCTTCTCATTTGTTTGTACAGTTTACAACTTCCAAATCAATTATATCTGCGAAATTACAAGCTGTTGTTGTTGCAGTGCCTATATTCATTTTCACCTATCTATCATGGTTTCAAGCCGAACACGATACATTCGTGGTATATGCGATCTGTCATAATCATAACTTCAGTGTGAACATATAAACTACTGAATGGCTGTATGATATCGTATAGATCTTACACTCCGAAAAGGAAGCTGATACCTATATGTGTGATACAGGTAGATTCACATTTTGATCCCCTTTAAAAATGATTAAAACATATTGTGGCGTGTAAGATTGACTTGGAGGAGACATATGCTCGGATGAGTTCCATCTTCATAAGGGATTATGCCATGTTTACCAGTTACCTCCACACGAGGGATTTAATATTGTATAGGAGCAAGAGATGGTGAGGCCAAGTGCACAAAGTCTGCTAATAGAAGATCCCACTATGTAGTAAATCAGGCGGTCACTGATATGTTTTATGACCGACAGGTGTCACGCCTCGCTTGAGCGGTAATAAATTAAATCAGTTTTTTTAAAAATGACGACTAAACTATCACCGCCATGTTTGATGTGTGATCATTGAAAAAACATCAGAGAGATGCGCCAGGAACCTACAGCGTGCCGCTTAACAACAGGGAAAAAGTGTACATATAGTTACCATAGGCAACCGTCGGTAGCCACGAGTAACGTGCAATATGCGTCTGACCTCGTAAATCTCGCGGTTTCTCGGCGCTCTGTGACGAGTGATTCCTACGTGACCTTGGTTCTCAAAGGCATCGCTGATTCTACCTGAAGTTTCAAAACGTACAGACTTTGGACAGATGTATTACCGGTCGTGCTCTGCCAAAATAAAAAGAAGACTTGTGATTTCCCGCGTTAGAAATGAACTACCAGATCCTAGTATATGGCGCAAGCAGTGGGTAATTTGATTTTAAAATGGTTTCAAATCTGACAGCTTGGCAGACGTATATGATTTGTTCATATCAGATGTGATCGTCTGCTATCGGTCGTGAATTCTGACGAACGCGTCATGATGAGACAATATGGATGGCTTTGAGGGTGCGACATGGATGAAATCACGCATCGTTGTATGTGGTAAAATTGTTTGTGGCAGCACAGAAGTAGATCACTTTTTGGAGGAGGCCAGTAGATATATTACGCCAGGTATCATCACCTAACCCCAATCATCTTTATTACATTCTTGCCGTGAACTCATTGCTATGAATAAGTGGCATGAATGCCTCAGGTTTTATAAAACATTTCAGACGTTTTCGTCAATCTATTTCAGCATAATGTGTTTATGATATGCGGTGATTAAAAAACAGCCCGCTGTGTTACTCAGAAATATTCGTAACTCGCGCAGGGTAGCTGTCTGGTCTCAATGGGTTTTTCTCAAATCATTTTCCACAGTTAAAGGTGAAACTCCACATCTACCGGGGGAGGGCAGTGCAGTGTGCCGTCAGGGGCTCGTGGGAGTGAAATGTTGACTAATGGCTGGGTTCTCATAATCGCATGGACATGATTCTTAACTTTTGACAGGATATTCATCTTCAAACCATCCTCTTTTCGAAATATAAAGTTTGCTCTATACGGATGCAAGCTCCTTTGGTTCCATCCATCTCTTTTGACGCATTGTTTATACTCATCAA
>JAXGGS010325061.1:0-13602 GCA_035585475.1 Armandia brevis
TCTAATGAATATGTAGCATTTGAATATGGTCAATGTGATGGATCAAGCTTGATTTAAGCCACTTACTGAAATCCTAATCGAATAAAAGGATCCTAATTGTTTTCACCATATTGACTTATCAATGGATGCAAGATTTTGATACTTTAAAATGAAAGGCATGCTGACCTGTTGTGATTGTTGTTTCTGTATTGGTTGTCGATTTTAATGTGGATCCTCCAGAAGCAGCTATGTTCATGTTCAGCCCTCTCGCATCTTTGCAAAAAAGCTTTCATGGTTATTTGAGGTGATATATGAACTAAGAGCAACCTAGATCGGCAAAGTTCAATAGAAAATTCATATGGGATATCAACTAAGAGTACTTTGTGCAGTATTGGTCCCTCAATTTGGCTACTAGGATAGAATAATCTTAAGTATGGTCTAGCACTAGTATAATTTGACGAGGGTCAGATTGTTATTTTAACACATTATCTTGAATGGTATAAACATATCTATATGAAGATAGTATATGTTTTTACCGACCCGTTGTGATTGTTATTATAGCATCAGCTGTTGATGGTTCTAAAACAGTAGGTACGATCAGTGCTCCACCATGTGTGGACAAATCTTTTAATGCTGTTTAATGCAAAACGGAACAAGAATATCCTGTTAAGTTCTGTATAGGTATGCACAGTACAATATTTCATGACAAAATTAGATTCTAATTTCTTTGAAATGGACCTGTATGTAGAATGACAAGAAAGAGTTTACCTGTTTCGGTACTGTCGAGAGAGAATCCGATCATAAATGTCACAGATGATATCAGCGATATTAGCAAAAATAATGCTAGATATTTTATGATATTTTGAATGCTACAAGTCAGTTTGTTTCGCCCTTGTAAACTCTGATAGACGTGCTGATTCTCTACTTCATTACATCTTTCTGCGACTTCCTCGGCATTTGTTTCTATATCAGCCATCTCAATCCTCTCTGACCCGTCGGATGGTATAACTCTGGGTAACATGGCCATACTGGACAGTAAAAGCCTAAATTTGGGTGTTGCAGCGTAAGAATAAACTTCCTTCTTCCCATCATATATCGGGTTATCCTCAAATCCTGCTGTTCTATCCTCTGGCTCTACTTCGGACTGAGACCTAACATCCGGGTTTGTGACCCCTCTGACTGACCCTAACATCTTCACGTCCTCATAATCATGAATGTCCGATGATCCAGAGTTGGAGGTCATGTTGGTGATTCTTTTGAATATTAGCTGGTGTATAAACGCAAGGGAATGAGAATGATATAACATTTATCCAAACTAGCTGAGAAAAATTTTGATCAGCATTGACTCTTCTACAATCCATCCATCAAGATAATCACTATTTGTTGCATTATTGTTCTTATTTCTAAATATTGTAAATAATAGATGACACTGAATAATGACACTGATGTTTAATCCTGCAAATTACCAAATTGTCATACCGATTATATCAATCAGCGCTCAATTATATTTAAGTTATAGCACTAGGTGAAGAATGTTTTGGTCATTCTTATCATTATTAATGGGTTTTTCTTTGTTGGGCCACTAGTTTTTACTTTGTCATGATCACTGACACTAGACATTATAATTGACATACGAGACAGTACCCTGGCATCAGACGGACGATGTTGTCGTTCTCTGCATTGGCTTCCTCTTTCGTGGAAAGCCATGTATCGAGTCATGACTTTTTGGGTTCATAATTGTCGAGGTATTACGCATATGGTTGATCCTACTGATATCGCATCAATGACTATATTGTGGAACAAATTATGCCATTGCGCTTTCAATTACACTAGGTTTATGGCAATAAATGACACAATATTTGGTGAATCTTATCCTTATTAATGGGATCTTATCTGTTGAGCTCCTGGATTTAAGTTGTCACGAATACCGACTTTTAGACAATTATTAACATATATGATACAGTTGCCTGACGCCAGTTGTTATCTATGACATGAAATCATCTCCATTGGGTAAAAGAAAAAAGGTTACACATTCCGAGTCACTTATCAGCCCTCGAGTAATAAATACTTATCGAGAGCGTAATATATGACCAAATGAAGCCACAAATTGAAAGATGAGGCACGCAGTCTCAGGTCTATAAGTCGCCGATGGTGGCCTATATTTGTAAATGGTTGAGAGGGACGCTCTGCAGAAGCCTGTGCTGGTCACCATAAATGTATTGATTTTTTTATTTTACTATATTGAATTGTGTACTGATCAATGGTTAAAGCGCTAACCACAAATATTTATCTCAAATAGTGGTTTAAAAATAAATAAGTCCAATATGTATGTGTGTAGGGTCTAAAGGGTAAATTGATACACGCTTAAATGAACAAGGTTTAACATTGTTTAAGAATATCATAACAGCAGATATGCAATTACATTGCCACTGGGTTAGAACTTTTAAACAGTATATAAACCAATTCGTCTCGCAGCATGGTGATCTCAATAAACATGAATAATAGAAAACAGATTCTTGAATGGCATATACACGTATTATGATAATTGAATACTAAAAGTACACATCCGTTTTCAGATTTATTCATCAACATGACAAACAGGTTTGATCATCATGGTGAGAGACTTGAGAGCCTGGAACTCATCACCATCAAATGCCCCAAACCAGAACATGTAAGGAGGCCATAGCCAGCTGTATACTTTTCCACCAATCGGAGCTGTGGGATATATGAGAGAACACCAGCCATACCACCATCCTCCTCCTCCTGCTACTGCACTGGCACAATTATTATCAGCCCTTTTGTCATTGTCTCGGTCTGCTGTAGTAAACTGCTGCCCATTGTTGTCATAAATCTGATCTGGTGCGGTGCTGTTCTCATTATATCCTCCGACTGTCAGTCTGTAGTTATCTGTTTTATCTGCCACACTAAAGTTTCTATATTCAGCCCATTTCTTATCACCTTTCCATGATTCCATTTCAGCTCTCATCAAATAGTCATTTCCATTACTGGTAAGATCATGCACCGATTTCAGGCCAAACCAGAAATTTCTCTGATTTCCGAAGCCTCTCTCATACTCATCCCAGGTGCGGTCAAAGTTGACAGTATTATCTACTCTTCTTAACCAGACAAGCCAACCATCAGGTGTACATGCATATCGGGAACACATTCTTACTTCTGGTATCCTGTCGACTGCCCATGGAATTAGAAAACCTGACTCTCATTGTATATTCATTTACATTTATGCCAACTATCATATATCTCCTTATATATAGGAATGTAATTCTGATGTTGCTGGAGTGCACTGGTAATGCGACTGTTCAACTCTCGGTGGATACTAAACCCTGACATGCATGCAAGTGACCTGATGTGTGAAGTTTTGAGAACCATTAGAAACTGGCTGCTCTTCTACGAAGATGCTTAGTTTCTCAGGTACTCTCAACATATGCAGCCACATGTGGTATCCAGATTCACTTTGTCATGAAGTAGAGTTATTAAATAAAACTTAGATGCAAAATACAATGGAATAATTATTCATGTGACCGCCTACCCTTTATATGTGTAAGATGAGCATCTATTGGTTTGGCTTTGGTGAGTACTGATTTAAAACCTTTTGAATATCAATATGATAATCATACATATTTTTCACTGACCCGATGTGATTGTGATCCCTGCATCTGGGGTTGATTGTGAAGTAGATTCTTCTGACACATATTTATTTACCATCATCGCTCCTGCCAAAATGCAAACCACTATTTAAATGTTTGGTATATATATGCACAGTACGATATTTTATTATAAAATTATGAAGATAAAAAGGTTTTACCATTGTAGCTTACCTGTCCCATCACTGTTTTGAGACACTCCTATGATAACTGATAATGACATCAGTAAAATCAAGAAAAACAATGTCAGATATTTCATAATCCTTTTAAAGCTGTGTGCTTGTATGTCTCCTTCTCGTTTTCTCCGCCGCAAACCCTGATAAACATGCTCGTTTCCGGTATCATGAAATCCTTCAGGTACATCTGAGGCATTCGGTTCTAGATCTGCCATATCTATTCTCTCGTTGGAGTCAGACGCTAAATCCATGGGACTTGGTGTTATATCAGACAATGTAACAATTGGTCTCGGGGTTATGTCGAACGGCATAACCCTGGGTCTTGGTGTAACAGCGTAAGAATATAATTCCAGCTTCCCATCATATATCGGGTTATCCTCTAATCCTGTAGCTGTTTCCTTTAACACTTCTTCAGACTGAGATCTAACATCCCGGTTTTTCACCTCTGAGATTAATCGTAATATTTTCACGTCTTCATAATCATGAATGTCAGATGATCCTGAGTTAGATGCCATTTTTGATCAATTATTTAGGATATATGGTGATCTAGCCCCTATCAGAAATATCTGATCACTGACTAAAATTCTGATCAGCATTCACTATTACATAACCTTTCTAACAGAATAATTAGTTCTAATTACAATATTATTCTCATTTTAGATGACGCAAATAACAGATGACAACGAGTTAAAATTATGACATTTATGTTTAATTATACTGATATTACACAAACCACTAGATTATTCTGCCAATTATATCAGCATGCTCTCAATTATATTTAATTAATGGCCATAGATAAGGAAAGTTTTGGTCGTTCATATTTTATGGTATTCATCTGTTGAGCTACCGGATTTACTTTGGCACGACTACTGACAATTAGTCAGTTAATATTGACACAGGATACAGTGCCCTGGCGACAGTTATCTATGACATGCAATCATCTCCCTAAAAATACTGTCACACATCGTGAGTCATTTATTGTCCCCGTGAATATGTAATTATCCAGAGCAAGCGTGACATATGACTGAAATCACAAAACGAAGTCACAAATTGATACAGGATCCGGAGACACGATATTTAAGGTCCATCGGTCGCCGATGGTGGCTTATATGTTTAATATTATATTATTAGATCAGTGCACGGAGAGCGTGAGAGCCTGGAAGCCACAGTGTTTGTCCCTGCCTATGATCGTTCGGGCGGTGGAAGCCACTGCGTGTCTCGGTCCCCATAAGGGCCTTTAATCAATGTTGGTGGCCTATCAATCGATGTTAATCGATCCGAAGCATCCCTGGCCACTAAAATTGATTAAAGGTCACTGTGGGGACCGAGACATGCAGTGGCCTGAAGAGTACATTCGTGCACTCTTAAATGAGCAAGGGTTAAAATTGTTTTAGAAAAATTAACTGGAAGAATGAATCTCAAAGAAATATAAGTAATCCATAATACAACATAATAAAGGAATATAATTTATTTGTATATGAATATACCTCCATAAGCTGACAAATATCACCATATATGCAAATACTTCGATATCAGTTGGAACTTGATACATTTAATCTGTATACAAAAGAGTTCGCATTGCAGCATAGTGATCTCAATTAAGTTAAATAATAGAATGACTGATTCACGGGGTATTGGAAATTGTACACTAATAGGACTCATCAGTTTTAAGAGCTATCCATCACCATCAGGTTTTATCATCATGGTAAGAGATTTGAGAGCCTGGTACTCGTCACCTTCAAATGCTCTATACCAGTACATGTACGGTGGCATTCTCTCATCTTCTTCACCAATCAGAGATGTGGGGTATATGGCAGAACAGCCGGCATACCACCATCCTCCCCCGCCTCCTGCTTCACCAGCACAGTTAATATTAGAATCATTGTCATTGTCTTGGTCTGTTGTTGTAAACTGTTCCCCGTTGTTAAAACCCATGCTATCTGGTGCTGAGCTGGTCATGTTGTATCCTCCAAGTGTCAGTCTGTAGTTATCTGTTTTATCTGCTACATTGAATACCCTGTACTCAGCCCATTTCTTCTCACCTTCCCATGATTCCATTTCAGCTCTCATCACATGATTATTTCCATTACTGGTAATATCATGCAAATATTTTAGACCTAACCAGAAATTTTCATGATTTCCGAAGCCTCTCTCATACTCATCCCAGGTACGGCCAAAGCTAACAGAATTATCCACTCTTCTTAACCAAACCAGCCAGCCATCAAAAGTATTAGCACATCGGGTACACATGTTTTCTTCCGGAATCTTGTTAACTGGGTCTAGATATATTAAAGCTCTGTATTACGAGAGGAGAGCGCACATATGCGCACAGCTTGATTCATATGAGTGAAATTATACACTGGACGTCACAAGATATATAACGATTTACGGTTGTCAAGTAATCAATCATAGCAACCAACCTGCCCGTTTTATAGTCATAGTCAGCAACAAACAATTGATTGAATAATTAAACTAAATTAACCAATATTTAGAGAAATGTGTTTCCTCAAATGATATATAGTCTGTTCATTTAGACCAATAGCCTAATATAATTGATGAAATTCCTCTAACAAATAGACAAATAGCTAAAATGAATGAGGTCAACGAGACATGAATCCTAAGTATGGTTTATACTAATACTAGTAAATGTGACTTACTTATGGAAGCCATGCTTACATATCTTCTTGAATAATATCAATATGATGATATTACGGAATCAGTATTTTGTGTATTACGTTGTGTACACATATGCACAGCACGATATTTAATGATAAAATTAGATTTAAAATCCTTTTCTTGAACTGGGCTTTTCTATGGAACAACAAAAGATATTTTACCCGTTCCAGTGATGTCGCGAAAGGATCCTACCATAAACGTAACTGCTAATATCAGCAACATCAGCAAAAGTAATGCTAGATATTTCAAGATCTTGTGGTTTCTGCGAGCCTGTTCGTTTCCGGCTTTGTTTGTCACCTGCAAACCCTGATACTCATGATCACCCTCATTCTCATTTCTTTCGTGTGCTACATCATCAGCAGTTGTATTCAGATCAGCCATTGTTATCCTCATTTCCCCATCAGACGGTGTAATCCTGGGATTTGGGGTAACAGCGTAAAGATAAACGACCTTCTTCCTATCGTATATCGGGTTATCCTCAACTCCTACTGCTGTGTCCCTGGGCTCTACTTCAAACTGAGACGCAACATCCGAGTTTTTCCCATCTTTGATTGATGCTAAGATTCGTACCTCCTCATAATCATGGATGTCCGATGATCTAGAGTTAGCAGCCATATTCAAGAAATAACCTTGAATTTAAGCTGGTGCAGAAAGGCAAGGAAATGAGAATGCTCTAATATTCATCAAAACTAGCTGCTTGCTGAGAAATATCGGGACCAGTATTCATTACCTAACTATCTATCACTATTAATTGCATTATGTTCGCATTTCTTGATATTGTAAATACCAGATGACACTGAATTGACAATGAAATTGGTACTTAATCCTGCTAACACGTAATCTTTCTTCCCAATTAATATCAATATTCTCTCAATGATATCAAAGTTATAGCACTAGGTGAGGAAAGTCTTTGTCATTATTATCATTATAAATGAGTTTTTCTCTGTCATGGCCTGTGGTTTTATTTTGTCGGAAATACTGACATTGGATAATTATTGGCAAGTGAGACAGTGACCTGGCATCAGTTGATTAAGGAGAAATATATGTTAAGATAGTTGAGGCTGCACGAACTTATTAGTTTTTTGCACGCGCCCGTAAGATACCTTCCTTCACTAGCTGTTTTTTTTACCGATCAAATATATTGTAACAATGTGGGCCCGTATGAACAGAAACGTTAACAAATTTAGACAAATAAATCGCCCGTCCGCTTCACCTCCGCCAGTCAAATAAAAAAAGGCTGCGTCATCTGTGATCAGTATAAAAAGCGCCGCTCCTTGTAATACCTTATTATACCGCCTATACTGCTCAAGCCAATATTGGACCCCTCGAGTAATAAACTTTTCCAAGTGAGTGATTTCAACAGCGGGATCACTTATTGTTCATCGGGCACCAATCGTCGCTCTGAGCAAATTTATAATCATGTAATTGTCTAATGTTCGCCCTAATGGTACATCTCAAACCACCGGCCATAAAGTAAACTTGTGTTTTTACCCCGTCATAACCCAGCGCTCCTGGGTTCTAAACTTACCACCATCCTCACCCTCCACTAAATGCAAAACCATTCTGCCCCGGTAGATAACTGCCTATATACTTAGCCCAGAGCGACTCTCTTTAAGGGCCGTCGTTGGCCGATGGTAGGCGATAGCGGTAAACATATATATGGTGACGCTCAGTCGGTATCCGAAGTTGGCCGAAGATTAAAATGATAATCAGCTTTGAATATTTTCCCTAACAAGGATAAACTAAGACTTATTAAGAGCCATTATTCTAAACTTAATGAGCTTTTTATTTTGATGTAGACTATAAGGCCTGAGGGTTGAAATAACTCACTTTTAAATGAGCTATTTTTAACATATTTTAGAATGTTATCGAGAAGGTTCAATCTAAAAATGTTCACAATTCACCATATTAAAGCTTCGTAATTTACCGATAAGACAATAACCTACATAAGCCTGAACAAATCAATATTTTTCATGACATCGTGTTCATTTGACATGTACATTATAGCGCACTAAAACGAAATATCTGCTAGTCATCCTCTTCAGCTTTTATCATCATGGTGAGAGACTTGAGAGCCTGCCACTTGTCACCATCAAATGCATTATACCAGAACATGTCAGGAGGCCAGCTGTCTTCTTCCCCGCCAATCAGAGCTGTCGGGTAAATGAAAGAACATCTTCCATACCACCATCCTCCTCCTGCTGCATATTTACTGGCGCAGTTGTAATATGATAGCTTGTCATTGTCTCTGCCTGTAGTTGTAAACTGCTGTCCATTGTTAAAACGCATCTGATTTGGTGCAAGACTTTTCTTGTTATATCCTCCAACTGTGAGTCTGTAGTTATCTGCTTTATTTGAAACTCTAAATTTTCTATATTCAGCCCATTTCTTCTCCCCTTTCCAGGATTCCATTTCAGCTCTTATCAAATTGGTACTACTATTACTGGTTAAATCATGCAGAGATTTTAGGCCCAACCAGAAATTTCCTTGATTTCCAAATCCTCTCTCATACTCATTCCAAGTGCGGTTAAAGCTGATAGAATTATCCACTCTTCTCAAAAATACAAGCCAACCATCAGCCGTACACATCCATGCATATCGGGAACACATGTTATCTTCTGGTATCTTGTTGACTGTTACTGAAATTATAAAAGCCGACTCTTCTATCAAATATATGTAAATATCGTTTACTAATTGCCAAATTTGTTTGCATCTAACCTCGAGCTGATGCATTCATGTAATAGTCTGGGGAGAATACCTTAAGAGCTGATACTTAATATCTCGCAATTTCACTTGATTGTGAGTGTTTGGGAATATACCGATATCTTGAAAGCATAATCTTTATCAAACCAATCTGGCAATTCTTCGTTATAGAATTATACCCAATGTAAATGGCATGTCATCATTTGTATGAATAATTTACACCGACCCTACTTCGACAGAGATGAAAGCTTATTGATATATTAAAATGGAGGAGCAATTCCGCTTTGACCTCAATAACCTTAGGGGGCGAAACGGAGATAGTCTGAATTATCTACTAGACGAGATTGCATCTCACGTTCAACGGGATATTTAAATGAAACGTAGCATATACATATGGTCAATGCAATAGATTCAGTTTGAGTTTAGCCACTTAGTGACAACCTAACTGAAAAAAAGAATCCTACTTGTTTTCTAGTATGATGACTATCTTGATAAATTATTAGATGCAAAATTTTGATTGTTTGAATTAGTTATTTAAATTATCCGGTAGACTGACCTGTTCTGATTGTGATTGTCTCTGTATTGGGTGTTGATCTTAAAGTGGATCCTTTTGAAGTATATATGTCCATGTTCGGCCCTCCCATATCTGTGACAAATCAAAGAAGCGCTATTGGAACTCAGAGCTAATTCTTCAAATTTCTATAGAACATTCAAATGAACATATCACATCTTTTAAGAGTCAATGTACTTTATGCAATATTGATACCCCAATTCGCCTCCTAAATGAGAAGAATCATAAGGGTGGTATGATACTAGTACAATAAGACATACCTCTGGTAACCATTGTAATTTGTGTTTTGAATAATAACAATAGGATGATGATACATATTTTTACCGACCTGCTGTGACTGCCACCGCTGCTGCAGGGGTAGATTGTGAAATGGATTCTTCTGAAGCAAAAGGTGAGCAATTAAAGAACAAGCATACCCTGCTTTAAGTTTTGTTTACATTTGAACAGTTCGATATTTTATGACAAATTGATGTTTATATCAAGGTGGGCTTGTCTATAGAACAGTAAGGGTTTACCTGGTCTGTTTCTGTCGATAGAGAATCCTATCATAACTGAAGCACCGGATACCAGTGAAATCAGTAGAAATAATACAAAATACTTCATAATTTTCTTAATGCTACAAGCTTGCTTGCTTTCTGCCTTGTTTCTCCTCTGTAAATCTTGGTATACATGATCATCCTCCGTCTCGTTACTTCCGTTTGCTACATCTGAGGCATTTGTTCTTAAGACAATCATCTCTATCCTTTCTCCACCATCAGTCGGTATAACCCTGGTTCTTGGTGTAACAGCGGAAGAATAAGCTTCTTTCCTGGCAACATATATCGGGTTATCCTCAAATCCTGAAGTTGTGTCCTTCGGTTCTTGGTCAGATTGAGAACTAACATCCGGGTTTCTTAACTCTCTGATTGATCCTAACACCTTCACCTCCTCATAATCATGGATGTCCGAAGATCGACAGTTAGATTCCATATTGGAGAAATTGCTGGTGTAAATTTAAAATTGTCAGAGTATAAAGCCAAGAAAATGAAAATGTTATATCATTCATCGACACGAGCTGATTACTGAGAAAACGTGTGATCTGCTTTCCGTGTAATACAATTTATCTGTCAGGATAACTACTTTGCATCGCAACTTTATTCGCATTTATAAATGCCGCAAATAACAGATAACACCGAGTTATGACATTTATGTGTGATCCGGCCGATATCGCACCAATTACTAAATTGATACGAATAAAATCATCACGCTCTCAGCTATATATACGTTATGGCACTAGATGGGGAAACTTTTGTGGATTTATTAATAGGTTCTTATCAGTTGATCTACTGGATTTACTCTGTCGCGACTACTGACTATTAAGGCCGTATACAAATAAAAATAAACGCTCCCCTCTTTTTATTAGACATATAAAAAAAAGCCTACCGCCCCCTATTTCTTAAAATAGAATAATAATAAAAACTGCCGCTCGTCAAAAGCATCGAAGATAAAAAAAATCCGGTGTATTACAGAACTATCCCCCCAAACACACTCTAACCCAACAAACATGCTCAAATACCCTTAAATTGTGCTCAGAACTCCAAAATAGAATAAAAAAAGGACCTGTCCCCCCCCCCCCCCTCCACTATTTTGCGTACCAGCCGCCCCTCAAAATTCCTAGTGAAAAAGACCCTGCGCCACAGGAAACTACATATTAATTTTATGGGGCCTAAACAATTATTGACATATGCATGTGACTTATGTATGTATAAAAGACAACTCTTGAGTGTCAACTTAACCACTCTCTACTAATTGCCACTGTCAATATGCTTCTGCGCGCCTAATAAACTAAATACTGCCTGAACAAACCATTCATCACTCTTTGCTCAAAAATGTCCTTCATTGCCGCCTACATTTTTCCGTAACCTTGCATACACATAACACGGCCGAGGATCCCGAGCATTCAATATGTGGGTTTGCTGAAGAGACTCTCTCTCTCTGGCGAATCCCGATCCAATTAAACCCTCCTACGTGAAGACCCGTCCGCAATTGCTGCTGCATTTCAACAAATTATTAAAGCCACAACTATGTTATAACTGGTGCAGACCATCTATTCTATAATCACATCTATGTACACGGGTGGAGGACTAGTATGGTTAGGTCCTGTCTCCACTCCGGCTACCTAATGCTATGATAATTTTCTGTGATGATGGACACGAAATAGGTAATAAAGTTATTATAAAGTCATGCAGGTTTACTTTGTTACTTCACGTCGGGTTAGATAGATCCCCTCCGATGTTAAGGACGGATGGATCTTCTGCTCAGATCATGATGATTATAATCAGTGGCCACGTTTAATATAATAATAACCACAACAAAAATTAACTGGATCTATTTAGAGGCTTTAACTTATCATTAACTTTAAGATATCACAATTGTGAAAATGTTTTTCAGTGGAATGAACTCGCTAGGGTCTAAAGGTTTAATTAACGCAGACTTAGATTCGCAAGGGTTATAACGATGATTACACATAGGCCTAGACATATCAACATATATACGCAATTATTTCAAGCTCAGTTCTAACTAAATACATTTGACCTGTATAGAAAACTATTTCCATGACAGCATGATGATCTAAAAGAGGGCAGATAATTGAAATACTGATACATGAATGACGTACACATGTAATATTATAAAATCACATTTAAAGGAAATATCCATTTTAATATTGGTTTATTTACCCATAGCACACAGTATTTATTTATCCACATCAGGTTTAATCATCATAGTGAGAGATTTGAGAGCCTGGGTTCTGCGATCAAATGCTCCTAACCAGAACATGTAAGGCATGTTGCTGTCTTCCTCGCCACCAATCAGAGCTGTGGGATAAACGTAAGAACACACAGCATACCACCATCCTCCTCCTGCTGCTTCTTTACTATCAGCACAGTTACCCTTACTCCACCCGTCATTATCCCTGCCTGTAGTTGTAAACTGCTTCCGGTTGTTGTAATACATCTCATCTGGTGCTGTGCTGTTCACGTTGTATCCTCCAACTGTCAGTCTGTAGTTATCTGCTTTATCTGACACTCTGAAGCTTTTGTATTCAGCCCATTTCTTCTCACCTTTCCAAGATTCAAGCTCAACTCTGACCATGCGTCCTATTCCATTACCTGTAATTTTATGCAGATATTCCAGACCTAGCCAGAGATTATCTCCGAAGTTTCCAAATCCTTGTTCATACTCATCCCAGGTGCGGTTAAAGCTGACAGAATTATCCACCCTTCTTAACCAGACAATCCAATCCTCGTCATTGCATACAAATTGAGAACACCAATCAGCTGGATGTTTTGCATAAAAAATAAAAAAATGCAGAATACATATTCTGATTTTACTGCAGTTCACCTGTTATGTAATTGATTATCGGTGGATATAAAACTCTGATAAATACTAGATCTGACGGGCCATGATAATGGTGGGTTTTAAAAAAAGTTTAATCAAATGGTTCATGTATTCATGTGATAGCCTATACATATTTATATATATCCCTGAATATGCTTTGATCAGTATTAATCTACCAATACTCGACTCCAACATAAGAAATAAACACTACAACGCCTGACCAAGTGCAAGGTCACAGTGCTGCGGTAGGGATAGAATCCCATTCCGTAGCTTTGGACTTTTCCTGTCATTATACTTTTCGTGACAATCTAGTGGGTAGGAAGTTGGTATACACTAAAGCTTATTTTTATATAACTAATGAATGAAATAAATCAGACAGTAAATCGCATTTCCATAACATGGAGTTTGCCGGAAGTACAATTTCAAGCAAAAGAATCATAAAAAACTGTGTTACTAC
>JAXGGS010325172.1:0-11659 GCA_035585475.1 Armandia brevis
GCGGAGGCGGTAACGTATTATTGTTGTTTGTTGCAGGTGAGGATGGTTGTTGCTCTGATCTGTGGAGGCGGTAACGTTTTATTGTTGTTTGTTGCAGGTGAGGATGGTTGTTGCTCTGATTTGCGGAGGCGGTAACGTATTATTGTTGTTTTTGCAGGTGAGGATGGTTGTTGCTTTGATCTGTGGAGGCGGTAACGGGGCCCACGTGTGTGCGGGGATTGCAGCAGCCCAGGATGGGGTCGAGGCGAGGGTTCTAACTCTGTATGCTGATGAGGCTGAGAGATGGACGAAGGCGATGGCAGACAGCGAATTTACTGTCACACTTCATGCGCAGGGGAAGGAACCAAGCCAGCTTAAAGCCAAGCCAACTCTGGTGACTAAGGATGCAGCCCTGGCCATGCCTGGCGTTAACATAATCATATTTACGGTGCCTGCGTTTGCTCACGAGCAGTACCTGACCGCTCTGAAGCCGCACATCAAACCGGGCATGGTGCTCGCGGGCTGCCCGGGACAAGCAGGATTCGAGTTCGCTGTCAGAGGCATCTGGGGCGATCTCGCCCAGCAAGTCTCACTTATGTCATTTGAGTCTCTGCCTTGGGCTTGCAGGATGACAGATTTCGGCAAATCTGCGGAGGTGTTGGGAACGAAAGGAACCCTGAGCGGAGCTGTACTGCTGAGTAAACCGGCCCCCGCTGAGGATCCCACAGCGATGCTGCAGAAAGTGCTGGGCGCCGCCCCTAAACTCATCACGTGCGGACATTTACTAGGCATCACCCTGATGGGGACAAACGGATACCTGCATCCGTCCATCATGTATGGTTTCTGGGGCCAGTGGGACGGGAAACCTCTGGCGGAGGCTCCTCTCTTCTATAACGGGTTAGAGAAGCTTGGCTCCGACACCCTGGGAAAGATCTCTGACGAGGTGGTGAGCACAGCCAAGGCTCTCATGTCTGTGAGGCAGGGCGTCGATCTCACCAATGTTACACACATGTACGACTGGTACCAGCGCTGCTACAGCGACGACATCTCCGACAAGACCAGTCTTCACACCTGTATCGAGACAAACCGCGCCTACAAGGGACTGACGCACCCCTGCGTGAAGAACGAGGACGGCACCCTCGGACCTAACTACGGGTTCCGCTACATGACGGAGGACATACCGTTCGGGCTGGTGGTGATGAGAGGAGTTGCTGAGATCGCCGGGGTGGCGACCCCCACCATGGACAAGCTTATCACATGGGCACAGGAAAAGATGGGCAAGGAATATCTCAAGGACGGGAAGGTCAACGGTAAAGATGTCGCCAATACAAGATCTCCACAGAAATACAATCTAACATCTGTAGACGCCATACTCGGACTCTAAAATTGGAGAAGAAATAGAATTGTTATTGACATGGTACCGTAAATTGTGGGCTGTAAGGCGCATTAGTATATAACCCAATGTCGCCTTTAATAATTTGCAATCACTGAGTCTTGAAATATGTGTCAGCGCAACGCCTACTAAGTCCTGTAAAAGCCACTTATAGAAGTGCGCCTGATAGTCCATGATTTACAGCTAGTCATTATGCAAATACAGCGCATGATAAATTAGTTATAATTTGCTTGAGACTTTCACAACAGAGGCAGCACGATTGTTGTGTTCTGGTTGATTGTTAAACAATGCTTGAGTAA
The DNA here is from genome assembly GCA_035585475.1 of Armandia brevis. Lineage (NCBI taxonomy): Eukaryota > Metazoa > Annelida > Polychaeta > Opheliidae > Armandia > Armandia brevis. The sequence goes on from JAXGGS010325172.1 coordinate 1,672, forward strand.
TAATATATGTACACAAGTCAGAGGTATTAATGCGCTTACACTATAAGAGTAAATACAGAATAATTATAATTCCAGTAATGCGCTCTTTAGGTGTTGATCTGAATTCAGATGTCAAACAAATTATATAAAAACGCCTGACTCAGTAAAATAGAACAAAGTTAATCTTCTGTAACTTTTACCGTATCTGTGACGTATGGTGCTTGTGTATATGATTTTATTCATTCTACTGTATTGATATGTGTTACATGTAGATAGCAGATAAGAACAAATGTTTTATTTGATTAATACAGTTTATAAGAATACCTTGTAAATCCATGTTAGAAACGTGTAATTGTGCCTTGTACACATGTCTGGTATTAATTTCTTAGTTTCGACAAACGAAATGTGTCTCAAACCAAGGTACATGTACACACGTAGGCCTATTTGTGTAGTGCGCATGTCTACGGTAATCGTTATTCTTAATCATCAATGATTCGAAAAAGCTTGCTTCAAACTAACTCTGTGATTTTGCCTCTTGCCATGCGATTTTTAGATAGTGAATCTAACTTTATACATTGTGCGAACTACTTATAACAGGAACATCTACATTTTGTTTTGTGCTCATTAAAACATGTTTAAAACATCTACTTTAGATCTGGTGGTAGAAAGCAAACTGATAGATACATTGATCAGCATTCTCACTTGAAGGGATAGGACTTTTAAATATGTACTGCCAAATACATTAGAATTAGATTGAATGTCTAGTAGAAAGTGTGAACTCATATTTAGTGTGATAACCGATTTATTGTTTGAAGGTAATCTACACTTATTATAGGAAACTCTGAGTCTTTTTTTAATGTTCGCTTACGTCAGTTTTTACTGTATGGAGAACGTATCCTGCATCGAATATTTGCTTTTGATTCACCTTGAAGTAAAGAGTAAATTGATGATATTTTGCATTTACAAGACTTTACACAATATTGTATACGGCGTTGCGTATTTCAGAAATGCCTTTTGTTAAAGTTTTATGTTACTGTAGCTACACTACTTCAGAATATTGAATAAAACAAGACTGTTTACACCAAAATCTGACGGGGTATTGTGATTCAATATTTGTTAAATAAAAAACCGCGCAACAACAACATGAATTAGAGGAAGCAAATTTATTCAACCATCGCCGCACCATTAATTTATGACCAAGTGTAATATCTACTCCAATTATTATATCTAATTGGCATATGTTCGCAAATTTAATTACATTGTAAAGTGTCTTGTGAAATCATATTCAATAGTTGGAATTACCGCCTGAACGAACTTGAGGAAAATCATCAAATACCTGAGCTTAGTTAAGGATTTTTTGTAATGTCCACTTATGTCGCGAATACAGAAGTAACGTACATTTAAATATATATTTTTCGGGATAACTTAAATTGCAAGACGCAATTGAATATTAAAGTGTGACTAAGGAAAGGATACATATGGACAGCTAGCTCTCCACCTCCCTCTGCTACCGTCTCTATTATCTTCTTCATCACATCAGCGTGTCTAAAACAAGATACAATTAATTAACATCAGTAATCAGTGCTAATCACCGTTGATTATGATATATAACAAAATAAATCACCATTGATTATACATGTACATTGTAAAATGTAGAGAAGGAAGCAATATTACGGACCTGCAGGGATGAACTGATGCCATAGGAGGCCCTGACAAGTTGGGATGCGCTTCCATGGTAACGGTTTTTAAAGCATGGTCCTGGCTGATGTCTTCATACATCTGTTCCACGGTCAATGGCTTTTTATTCTAAAACACAAAATTTTAACAGGTTGTGCATTTTTATCATTGTGGCTAGCTAGATTATCATCGGTATTTTCTCTATGCCATATCCATGTGTCGGGGATGTTGCTAACAACTGTGTCTATGAATTACTTTGTAGATTGCTACATTTATATAATCCATACATTTTGATATTCATTTTGAGTTTAACTACGGTCTGCGACAAGTACATGTTGTCTTACAGATTATAATAAGTCAAGTGAATTCTACTGTGAACTGGCAATAATTATGTTTACAAGGTTTGAAGAGACATACCTCGTCATAACCAAAGAGCCATAATCTTGGTGTCTGGTAATATTTATCATATGTTATGTTTAAATCGTAAGTTCTTGTTTGTAAAATTCCGTCATTTGTCGCCCCTTCTTCCTCTTTGGCAGTCGCCGGATCCAAGGTTCCCTGGATAAAATGTCATATAACCATACAATGAGTATGATATTCTGAGTTTTAGTTTTTTCATAAGTGTGTGTGAATGTACACATGTGTAAACACGATATGAGAATTGACAGGCTTAAATTTTGGTCCAAATCAGTTAAAAGAACACAACAGAAAAGCCAATTATTTTTACCGCGTCTTCAGTTTCAAGCATCCCACTTTCCTCATACATTTCCATATCCTCAGCTTCTTCATCTTCGTCCTCATCTTCATCAACGTCGTTGTTTTTTGAAATTTTATCTTTCATTTCACCTGAGTTATCACCGTCCTGATGAAGATAGGTAACGTGACACAGTATAGTACATGTAGGCTGCACTTACTGCACAGAAGGAATGAGAGAACAATTAAAATGTGTAATGCAGAGCGAGAAAACCGACCTTAGACTGCAGTTTCATCTCAGATATACCTCCCTGAAGCTGGTTGACATCTACAAGTTGACACATGAGCATTATATATGAATGAACATTGTACATATTCAATGTACACACATATACATGTACATGTTGTATATGGATAGTCACTTGCAGAACTCGAGCGTACACAGGAGGATTATTAATAAAATATAAATTAATGTATTTCGCCAGACGGTAATTATAATTTTTAAAAATTGAAATGCATAAGTGACAACATTTATAACGACAGACTAGAAAACAGATGACATGTGTTAAAGTTTTACCAAAATGGTGAGTGTCTACCCAACCTCCGTCACCATCTACATCCTCTATCACTTTCTCCTGGTTTTCTGAGTGACTGTCCACTTGTTTCACACGTTTATAACATGGAACTGTTAACAAAGCACACACAGATGATTCACCCACATCCAAACTACTCGCATTTACATGGGCGCTTGATATGAAAACTAAAACAACATATACGTACCATTTCTAGTTAATAAAAACTGTTTATCTTTGGGAAGGAATGGTTTTATTTTTGATTCATCGCCTGACGACCATTGCCACGTAGGACAATGGTGAACAATGTGATCTCCGGCGGCGATAAACTAGAGGTGAAAATATGAATAAGTCGAATACAATCTGTTTACAGCAATAAAGCACCGATAGTGTGAACAATATCTGTTAGGAATGGAATGTTTATACAACTCACCTCCTCCGGAGTAATAACACCGGTCTCTACAAATTTAGATTCCTAAAAGAAAGGAAAATAAAAGGGCAAATCAGTCCTCTCAGCGGCTAAATTTCAATATACTAACATTGTATTTGGTTGCTAAGCAATCAATGCAGCTAGTAACATACAGTTTTATTATAAAGTGGATTGATCCAAATACCTTTAACACAGGAGTGAGATACTCGGCTACACCCAGAGCTTTGCCGTGAATAAAATTCTTCACATTCTGCATCTTTAGCTACTTCTTGTCGTTCTCACACAAGAGAATCTACAAAGAAAGATTATATGAGTGTTAAACTCCTTCAAGATATAAGGATAACGTATGAATAGGAAACTCTTCAAAGTTATATATTCATAAACAAGGGAATTCATCAACCCTATAAAAATGCCCAATTTAATCGTTATTTGTAATATCATCATATGTCAGTGTGATTATCTCTGAACTACTTCAGGTGTCCTAACAGAGACATTCTTCATTCAGGAAGAAAGCGATTGGATTATAGTTGCAACCCGGCACCCTAGTTGCGGATGCAAAGAGTAAATGACTAGGCCTAGCCTATATGGATGCGATGACAGCCGCTGCAGACAGTACATACTAGATGGATGAGACTGCTGTGTGAACTCTAACAATTTAATGCGGCGTCCGACGGATCTCAAGGTGTGAAACCTTTGATTCCAGTGTATATAGTGCCGTATTCTATAAACAGTATCAGTTCACGAAGACACTCTCTGTAATGAATACACAAAATAATCTCAACCGGTCTAATATAGTGCATACCGACAAAACGCCACCACCCCCATGATAGGCCGAGTGGAGAACTTGTAATATACAGACATTGCAACATAAATATCTCGCGAAACACGTCACGCTAATGCAGAGAAAGACATTGCTGTCTTTTAAATAGTAATTTCGGGCTTAATTATGACTATAATCCGACAAATTTACCTAGACGTTTCCAACTGTCAAACTTTGTGTGTAATTGTGGTGGTAGTATAGTAGTTGTTTTTGCTTTTCCTTCTTCCGCTAAAGAATCGAACCTAAATCACAGTTGAATTTTTGAGCTACATTATGTATTTTTCTAAATAGTGAGATCTTATACTGCAAATTTTGTCATTCAAATCTGTTAAGAAAATAAATCTGAATAAATTCTCACAATTTAACTCTAAATTATATTATTTATGATAGTTTATATAACATTCATACTCATTGTATTTTAGTAGATACGGTCATGATAACTTCCGTTGAGAAATTCTTGTTTAGACACTGCTAGGGTAACGAACACAGATTCAGGCGTGTTAGTTAGTTCATTTTAACTGGATCAGTTCCAGATATCCCACTTGGTATGTCTTCTTTTCAACAAATTTGAATATATGGGTAGAGAAATCACAAGTTACGATAATCGGAGTAATAGATATTTCGGTTTTAATCCAGAATCTCTGTCTGAATTTCCATCCTATTTTAGTTGATGCCCATTGATCTAGGCGGCTTACATAGTCTATTATTAAAGGTTATAAACGGTCGATAGGTAATTTGATATTGCTTTAATTTAATGGTATATTTCTTGTCTTACTATGATGGGATATGTCATTCAAAAGAAAGGCTTGCTGACCAGTGTACTGTATTTGGTAAACACATAGCTGGCAGGTGATTCACCAAAGTCGGAGGCTGCTTTAGGATCACAATACTTATGTACAATATAGCCTATACATTTTAGACACACTCGATGTTGTTTTTCATGGATTTAGTTCACGTAACTTAATCTCCTGAAATATTTCATTGTAGTCTCCTATAGGTGCTGCTGTATTAAACCATTTCAATTAGAACAGACGATCACACACAGGCCTATAAAAAAGTGAATCATTTTAATTCATTTACATATTGATACAACTTTTTTTTTTTTTTTTCAGTGACGTCGATCACTACTCAGGGAGCATTATGGCGTTCTCCAGTTCCGGGGATGATATAGCGGCCAAATTAAAGACCAAGTAAGGATGAAACCTCGCCTATATGTACCAACACACATTAAAAAAACACCGCAACCAACAACGCCAGTTTAATTTTAAATTACTCACATTTATTCTACTTTCATCTGTATTCAGACAAAATCTTAAATCTGCGAAAGATGCTAGTCGCAGGCTGGAAGAAGAAAATAAAAGAATGGAGGAGAGATTGTTCGAGTTTAAAAAGGTTATGGGGAACCAAAGAGATGATACACAGTTAGTTTTCATTTAAAATAGTTTTTATTAATACAACTTATCCCTTAATAATATGCGTTTCAAACTCGACCATTTCATAATGCACATGTGCAAGTTTTGTTTACAAGCTACACTACAAAGACACTTTTTGACTAAGTATTTTATAATTTTTTATTCATCACAGAGATACTTCGCTTGGATTTTGGAAGACAGGACAGACCGGACAACTGTCTTCATATGGGAAAGATTTGATTGAAAAGAAAATTAAGGAGGGCAAGCAAAAGGTATTTTACTCTATATACCGGCGTATGTTTTTAAAATAACGAGTTATTGGGTGTTGGCATTCGATCAAATATAACTTTTCTTGCACCGTTTCCAGAAAAAGGCTCCGAAGGTTAAAATATTGAAGGAGGAACAACTAAGTAAGTTAATTTTTGATTAATGTCATTAAACAAGTATTATTTTTATAATACTACGGTAGTATTTATGAACGGATTGTTCTTGTTATCCACTAAAGAATTAGAACAGAAACCATCAAAAGTCTCCGCCTTGAAAAACTTGTCATCGCCAAAGCCAGGTGGGAAAGAGAACAAAGTGAAAGGTGTCAGATGTGGTCAATGTGAGGAGAGAGCTGCCCATGTTGTAAGCAATAATCCTTTACATAGCACAATTCATGGATTGTAACGTTGTAAGAAATACCCGCATGCTTTATACAAATACATGTGTGCCCAATCAGGGCCAATAATATGTTTTTTTCTGCCTTTTAATGATATATCATTGCATTATCAGAGTTGTTTGGAATGTGGGGAGGACTATTGTGCCTCGTGCTTCGCTGGTTTTCACTTGAAGGGAGCTTTAAAGAAACACAGATCAGCTCCTCTTGGTGTAAGTAGGCGTAACCTAGTTCTTCATAACAAGTCGAATAGTCAATATATATGTATCATTTAAAGTAAATTACTGACAGTAATGATATTGTTCGTCTTCTAGGCTAATAACGTGATACGGACCCCGCGAAGCACAGGCTCTGTTACGTGAGTAATACATGTACATTATACATCTGTCTGTATATACGTAGATGCAGTACCTCCTGATATTATACTTAGCTAATATTACTGTTATGTCCTTCTCCTAGTTTTAAACCTGATATCAGTGAGATACAGTCCCTGCCGTATACTCCTAAAAGTCCTGAAGAAAGTGACATGGTAAGTGTTTTAATTATTGTATGTAGCTAATAAAAAGTGTCATTACATGTATAAGTTTATGATCACGCACGATTTTTTCTCTAGGATCACGGTGAGACTAATGGAGCTTTGATGGATGGAAATTACGATGAAGCAGCAAACGCTAGAGAATTCCAAGAAGCTTTGAAAGCTTGGCGTGGTGAGAAAACTAATACAACATCTAAAGAAGTTTCCAAACCGAGGTCACAGGTACGCGTGCCTGTCTACTCGGATACGCACAGTGAGTATGGTTCAGACTTAACTATTCAGATAATGTTACACCATAGTCGGCGATTGAATGCTCTACATGTAGTTGGTTTTATTCTCCTTTTAGAAGAAAGCGCTGAAAGCGGTACATCTACTGAGGTAGTCAAAGGAACCGTGGAAATAAAATTTAAGCAGAGTTTAACTTATGCTGAACGACTACTGTTAAAGACTCACCGACGTGAAGCTGGAAAGTCTCCCTCAGACAGTAACCAAATAAGTTCTCCCGAGGAAATAACCACGTGGGACTCTCCTGTTACCCGCATAGGATTGGATATATCAGGTGCATAAACATGTACATGTATAATATTAGTGCGTTATAGGGTGCAGCACTGTTACATATGTTTAGGAGAACTGGTCTGAATTATAACATGTGTATATATGCTTATTTTATCGTGTTTCAGACTCTGAGCGGGAGAAATCAATAATGCGCGAAACAAGTTTACATTTATCAGAGAGTCGACCCACCTCTCAGATGTCTATTATAGATATCAGTGACGACAAACCGAACCGAGACCGCAGCAAACCAACCCGGCACAGATCGCGTTACCAAGTCAACGAGTCTGTGGATTTCAATGGATCAGACTTCACGGAAAGGTGACTCACAAAAGCACCTACAATTATTTCCATGTCGTCACACCTTTACTGCTATCCTCGAGACTATGACTTATACACCCGTTCAATAATTGTATTACCATTTTTAAAACAGAAAAGAAGCTTTCCTGTCCTCACGGTTAGAGAATTACGATAAGAAACCAGAGAGAGAAAAAACTATCACTCGAGCGCCACCCACCAAGACTGTTCAGGAGAATCATGACACGAAACGACCGAAGAGTCGGCTGATGTCGGCTCGTGGGTCGCGGCCAATGTCTGCCAGAAACACCCGACCCAAGTCCAGAGCACAGAGAGCTAAGAGCGCCCTAGGAGGACAGCTTTCAGCAAGGGAAAACTACTCAGAGTAAGTAGAACAAATACTTTAGTTAGTAGTACAGAAGCTGCTTGAATTATGTATTTAAGTAGTACAGTACATATAACACCCGTAAAACCATGACAGACTAGCAGTGGTTTTAAGTGTAGATAGGTGACCATCTCACTAGCGATCAGTTTTAAACATATCGGAGCATATTAATATGCTGTACTGAAGATGATATTTGTCAAAATCCGCCCATCTACCTTCATTGGAAACGGCTTGAAATTATTGTTGCCGGATCGCAATGTAAATAATCAAAAATTGGTTCATTTTCTGAAATCTATGTATTGACCAAAATAATTTAATCGCATTTAGTATTGACCATGTCTTGCAAATATATATTGTGATGAAGTTCCATATTGATTTTTTAAGGGGAGGCGTTTTGGTGAAGACGCCATCAGAAGAACTGAAGAACATAAGTCGCAGAAGTGAAACTCCTGTCACCTATCAGACGAGTTACAACAGTGGAAGTCTGGGTGATTTCTTCTTGCCGCAAACAGAGACGGGAAACGTGACGCCGAGAGACCAGCAGAATACCAGGCCAGCGTCAGCAGCCGGACAGTGGAAAGTCAGCCACAAAAGTAAGCAGCATCATCATTCTATGAATATCTTATATCATATTACAATACATTATAGCAGAAGATGCTATGGTAGTTTTGCAGAGATTTGATGAAATGTATTTTATTTTGACCAGTTTACCAGACGGCGCCCAGATCGTGGAAGCAGGACAGCAGCGTGATTCCCGCTGTGGATGATGAGCAGCTACAGCGGCAAGTGGAAGAAACCACCCTGGCATACCAAACATTCATGGACGGAATGGACGAAGATGTCCACGATTCAGACGATTTAAATCTATACATGACGTTAGTATACGCTGATGATTCGGTCAGTTAGAGACTGTAGATACTTGTATATTTGCCGGCTATTGATATCATTCTTCTATCACAGGGCGAAGCCTGAGGAAAAGCGCCCAAATTCTTCTAGAAACTCTGCTAAACGAAGGGAAGATATTTACGCAGATAACGAACAGTTAGATGACCTTGCCCTAGGCAGAGTTACCCCAAACATGATGATTACGCCCAGGAAAGTGTATAAAACCGATCCGCTGGACAGACCTAGTTCCGTCGCTAGCTACAGTGCACGAGCCATAGGTCAGTCACCCTGTTAATTTATAAGTTAAACTTCTATACAAAAAAACATGTAAAATTTCTGTGAAACCCTCACTCATTGTATATTCTCAATAACTCAAGTTATATAAAACCCTCACGCATCTAGTACGTAATAATAACCGTCATTGTTTAAACAGTTGTCGATGGAGATGACATGAGTCAGTATGACGGAAATGAACCTAACTATCAGGCTGAATTAAATCAAGAAGACTCAAACGCCCTGAATATTTTAGCAGCAGAGTTAGCCAAGGATACCAAGCTAGATTTATTTGATAAAAAAGGTAGGGATATTGTTAGCTATAGATCAGTATAAATTGTGATGTAACTATAGTGGTGTTATATAATTTGATATATTCGTGTTTCAGATGTTGATGTAAGAAAGAAATCTGGCGCGAATATGGCGCAGGGTCGAGACTTGACGAAAGATGACCTACTACATGGCACAGACATTATGAAAATGATGAGGTAGGTACTGAGGATTAACTAACTGTTACATATGTTAATCAGACATAGTGACCTATATTGCACTTTTAGTGACCTATACGATGAGCATTGCTTTTTATTACAAACCCAGTGACCTATATTATGACCGTTGCTCTGTAAACACTCATAATGACCTATATTATGACCATTGCTCTGTATTGCAGACCCAGTGACCTATATTATGACCATTGCTATGTATTGCAGACCTAGTGACCTATATTATGACCATTGCTCTGTATTGCAGACCTAGTGACCTATACGATAACCCTGATGAGCTGGAATGTTTAGCTGGTGAAGAGGAGGTTAAAGCA
>JAXGGS010325283.1:0-13597 GCA_035585475.1 Armandia brevis
GCAAAATGTAATTAGGGACCGGGTTACTGGCGACACAACACTGGCAACACATTTTTCCTTAATTAAAGAATACCATAGATACACGCGGAGCAGGTAACAACAGCTAGTACAAATATATCAACAATGATTGAAATAAAAGAAGTTCTGATTAAAGGAGATTCGAGTAGGTACCAATAAAACTACATTTATAATCATTATCATTAAGATGTTTATTGCCCTACAAGATATATAGAATACAGAGAGAATATGTTACATGGGAGGTACAAAGCGAAGGGAATTAATAAATAGAACGGAGAAAGTAATGCACATTGGCTGGCACTATGTACGGCCGGGTAAATTACATTGCGATGTCCTCGATTCTCTTTTGTTGGTATTTACACAACCCACGTTATATCGATCATCTAATGTACTTCAAACCGAGGTCATATTTACCTTGAACGCGACCTTACTCGGTCTCTCTCCCTCTCTCTATCTCGTTCTCTTTCGCGTTCACGCTCCCTCTCTCGTTCTCTTTCTCTCATTCTTTCTTCCCTGTCTCTAGACCTGGATCTGGATCTCAGCGCCAGCTCACGTTCGCGTTCCCTCTCCTTATCCCGCTCTCTCCTTTCTCTCTCCCTCTCTCTTTCCCGTTCTCGCTCTCGATCCTTTTCACGCTGCCTTTCCCTCATACGATCTCGCTCACGATCCTCTTCCCTTCGTCGTCTTAAATCTCGCTCCCTGTCTCTCTCCTTTTCACGGGGATCTTCTTCGTCCTGAAAACCAAACGTCAACATTTTAGAATTTGTTCAATCAATATCAAATGATGCAGAAAAAACCAACTTCAACCAGTCAAAGTAATTCGCTCTTCAATCAATGCAAAAAATTCTAATTATCTGTAGAATACTTCTAAAAGTCTGTGCTAATGCAAACCTTGTAGCAATTCAAAATATTATATATTGTTAAAATCAGCTGTATCAGCGAAATACAATCTCTGTATCTTGAAAAGTATGAGCTGTGCATTTAAAGATACATTCTAATAAAAGTAATATTCGTGGATAATCTTTTAAAATGCAAGTTACCATGTCTAAAATGTATTCACGTGAAATATTCAAATGAGAGCAATACTATTGAGTGCTAACGAATAGCTGCTAATAGTGATGCTCAGTATCTTATATGAAGACAATGTACCAACACAAATAGTAAATAACATCATATTAAAACTTTTCTGAGCTCACGCATGTGGTACACGCTATGATCCGTTCCAACGATGGTTGTGCGGATTCTCTCCATGTGGCGATCCTGGATAGACAATTTTCATTAGGCCTGGAAGCTAAATAAATGTTCTTTCATTGCTGATAGCTCGTCATAGCTATCGGTTCACTACTAAACAGGCCATACACATGGTGTAATCCTACAATTGCGTAGCGAATATTGCTTTTATTTCTCGTCATTAACGCATATATAAATAACCATCTATCTGGGAAATAAATCATAAAGCCAGAAACCTCATGTTTCTTTGTCACGTATGACTTATGGTGCGTGCGACATGACCTAAAGAACAATTAATCAAAGCAACTGGCTTTTAGTGCAGAACAAGGAAACTCGAGTGAAAAGAAAACCTCCGGATTGAAAAAACTTTAAGAACGGATATTCGATGACTAATCCCTGTTTCACATTAGAATTTAATGTACCAAGCATCACGTTTATTTTTGGCTACAGAAATGAGCGGTTTTAATGATAAAATGAGCACTAAGATATGGTGGGTGACGAGAAATGGCAACATCGCACACGAAATGCACATTGAACTTCAAAAATATTATGTAAATGAAACATATTGTATCTTTCCTCACCAAAATTTCTAAACAGCAGCCTCTGGAACTAATACTGAGGATAGAGTGAGTAGGGTTCACATACCTTGATGCTAGATGATAACTTCGTCTTCTTATAGACACAGCCCTCGACGTGGAATTACTACTTTAACAACAATTTTGCATTGTGTACGGGTATTTGGGGAAAGTGGGAGTGGCCGTGCATATACTCCGTACATCTGTACATACATACCTTTTACTTCAGTTTTGGGACATACTTAAAACATTACCGGTAATCTTTACTGTTGTGCATAACGAATACTGGTTACCAAGTACGTGTACAATGTAATACTATTTGCCGATTCACCATTACATGTACTTGTAATAGTACGACGGGGTGCGGGGTGAGGGAATGGGTCATGCTAAGAAATACATATAGGACAAAGCATTTGTTGCTTGATGTTTACCTCGCAATTCCCGCAGTTAACCTCATTTGGCAGTTTGAGCTCTCATTTAAATTGGTACGTAGGGAGACTCACCGCTTAATGACCTATCCAAACTAAACAACACAGCATTTTGCAGGTGACACTTTGTTGTAGTGTGGGTTCTATCCCGAACACATCTATCAAGTCATTCGGGTAATGAAATATGTATTAATTTATGGGCAAAACGAATTTTCGAGGATTGAAATTCAGAATTTTGAGCGCTTGCTTTGTTTATGCAGCAAGGTAAGGGTAAAGGTCAAAATTTCGAATGGGATTGTTTTTCTTATATGAATCGGAAATATCCTGGTTTCATAACTGTTCTTCTTGAAAACAAGCACCAAGTATGGATGAATACTGCGGGCTAAGTTCTGTAATTTTACTAAAATTTTAATAGTCATGCTCACCTTATGGGCATCCCTAAAACTCCTTATTTCACGATTTATCAAATTTTTCTTGTCTTCTTCGAGCTCCATATCGTCTAATCCCTTTAAGGCAAGCAAACATGGTTCATGATAGTCAAATACGGGAAAAATCGTGATATGTGGCATGTGAACCTATTTTGGTTATTTGTATACAAATAATGCTACGAACACCGGTACTTACATCATCCTTCTCAGTAATTTTGCTGCTTTTTTTCTTTTCCCTCTTTTCATCTTTCGATTCGTCTTGTGGCGGTTCCTTTGCGAGATCTTCGGCGTATTCTCGCATGATGGCATCCAGTCCTGCTTTAGCTACTCTATCTTCCCGCATGGTGAAGTCATCAAGACTATCATCCGTGTCGCTTTTATCGTCTACTTCACCATCGGTGTCGTCATCTTTTTTATCCCCATTCTCCTCCTTTGCTTGTTGTTCTTTTTTCCGTCTTTTATAATCGTCTAATAAGCTCTTGGTTTTCGCATCCACTTTGACCTACAATCCATAAAAGCTTGGGTTACCTACATGCTGATCTCAAGAATAGGATACAGAATGAGCATACTCTTCCAGTCTACTTACGACTAGTTTCTTATCGCTGATACCCCACTCGTTTAGTAGTCTGATGCATCGCAACGTTGCTTCGGGGGATTCGTACTCGCAAAATCCAAAGGCCTGCAGTTTACCAGACGCTCCCTGAACTCTCTTCCAACTGAGAACGTTTCCGCATCTCTGCAACATTTGCCGAACCATAGCATCCGGTGCTCTATCACTGATGTTGCCCACGAATACAGTTGTGACTGGAGGTTTCTCTTCTTTTTTCTCCGACTAAAGCAATACAAATAAATTGTGCTGAATTAGCGTCACAAACACTTGCAATCTTTATCAAATGAATATTTAAATTGATAACTAGTACCCACTTTAGGTATTTCTTGTGGTATCAACTTTGTCTTGGTGGATTTTGGCGCTCCATTAGTACCTGGTGGGGCTGGATTGTTGGCAGAAGGTCCCATCATCTGCTGAAATAGTGAGAAAAAAAGAAACGGAGGTCAACGATAAAAATGCAAGCACTTAATGAGAGTAATAATTAGAATGACATACTGGACGTCGTCCTTGATGTTATATATTGCCATATCGTTATTGGTTGTATTATTGTTGTATTAACTTCAGCTGTAATTGGGTCAAGAATAGCGACCATGAGTGTGAACTCACCATACTCATGCCCATACCCATTGGCATCATACCCATGGGAGGGTACCCGTACCCCATGGGTGGCATACCCATAGGGGGGCGAGGAGGGAAGGACATCTTCAGTATTCCTATCAGAAATTCAATAAAGTTATCAAGACCGGGTCTTTCAAACAAACATATCATATTTACAAACGATAAGAGGCTTTAACGCCAAAAGATAAGTAAGAAATCGGTCCGTCGTCTTATTCGCGATATACACATTTTGGCATTAACTAGCATTAGCAGGCAAACGGGTGCAGAATCCGACCTCGTTTTATACACTATTTCGGTTACTACCCAAATTTATACAGTATGGAGTTACATCGTAAATGTGTATACGGGTGCTGTCAAATCTACGATAAAACATTAACGGACTAAATCCATATTTCTAGTGAAACATCTACAATAAGGAGCATGTTGAAGCTTTATTTGATGGATGCGCTAAATACAGTATAATTTTCGCAAATATTTCCTGTTATCAGAGAGGACTACATAACTTGGATGGCTTTTTACGATCTAGCTTATGTCAAGAAGACAATTAACGAACAAATAGTATGAAATACCTTCTTGTTTGGAATAATTCTTGAAAAACGTACGAACTGTGTATCACTTTGTGTCTCATGTACCAAAATGGCGACCACACTCGTTGTGGTTTGGTGCTTCCAACGGTACACACTAGGGGCGCCACTTCTCGGTAACTATTTTGTGGCGGGAAACTTTTTGTGGAGCGCATTTCCTCATAATTTATCCTGTTGGCGAGGAGCCCGGCCGGCTGAAGAGTTACATATGATATATATTGTAGGATTGGTCTCTCCTACAGGGACATGGATCCGTGACTGTAGATAGCCGATATAGTAACACACAATATTGACCTGAGGTTTCTGGGCTGTCATTGTTGGTAAATCGTATCGATACATGGTTTAAAAGACCTATGAGACATTGGATTCTCTGTGCATAATTCACTATTTTTCTATCAATTTGAAAATATCCACAGTCGTATTCACAATTTGTTAATACTTTAGCTGAGTTTCACATTTGAATCACTTAGAGAAAGAACAAAACAAAAACGCGTTGTGTTGAAAAAAAGTTCATCAATGACGGTTTGACTCATTAGGCTACACCGGTAGATACAGAAGTTGATAATTTTTGGCAAATCAAGCATTAGAGATTTTGGGAGATCAATTTTCGCCTTATGGAAATGATATATAGATTGATGAGATATGCGCGAATGTAACTCTATCCACTTCCTGAAGCAACAAATGACAGCATTGATAGCATCAAATACATTTATTGTTTCTAGGTAAATTGCAGGTGATGTACAACACGCAATTATCTTTTAACTTGCGCATAATATATTAAAATGTTACCTGTACATTACAACATATTTATTAGTAACATATATCATGGTTACATGGGTGCTTTAATGAAAATTCTATTCTGTCGAGCACGGCCGGCACACTCAAAAAAGCATCTTGAATGACGCTGACTAATCATTTGTTCTTGATCAGTTTACTGATCAATGGTTTGCGTAGATCGGTAGGCTCTGATTATATCTCTAATTGGCGCCCTACACACTGGGCAGTTCGAACCACGCGCACGTAACTGAAGACCACAAGGATAACAGACGCACATGTGTCCACACTGATAAAGAACACTGTCGCATCGACCATCCAAGCAAATTAAACAATTGTCATCATTGACAGGAGTATTAGCCAATCCTCTTGTAGATCTAGTGGGTTGAGCGTCAGATCCTGAAGGAGCAGGCGTGTTTTCTGAAGAAGAAGGACAAATGCATAACCTCAAATGCAAATTCGGTGAATTTAAAGAATCCGAGAATAACTGGTGATCGCAGATTTTTGATGAATAAAATAAAAATGATGGGTTACCAAGAGTTTCCTTTAAAGCAGCAGCAACTTCCTGTCTGATTGAACGCTGAATGTCAAGCTGGAGATCAAAGCTGAGTCTCATCATACTCTTCAGTTCTTGCATCTGAGATTTGAGTGACCTCATCTCCCGGGACATGGCAGCATTTGCTTGTGTATTAACAGTGACAGCCGCCGTCGCGCTGATGACAGACATCTCATCACTCAATGATGGGTCCATGGCCCCGATACCAAGCTCAGAGAAATCATTTCTACGCACTCCGGCATTAGGTAATGACCGTATAAACTGTTGAACTCTTTGCCCATCTGCACCAATAGCTACCAGTCGGTCCTGGAAAGAGGTAGCACAATGTTTAGTAACTAATGTATTCGTATAAATATTATAACTATTCTACTTTTTATAAAATAAAGACACTCACACTCATATTTCTCTCCAAAACTGGCCTAAAGTCTCCGTCTAGCGCTTGTGTGACTAATTGTCTCTGGACAAGTTCTGAAATATCTTCGACAAGATCATCTCGCTGAGCCTGCTCCATTTGTTCCCAAGCAGACAATTCTCTCTCCTCTTCAATTGCTTCCGGTTCGGGATCGGGCACTTGTTGGACCCATTCCTCAACTGGTGGAGCCATTGGCGGTGCCGGAATAGCTACGTTTGGCTGATGCACATGAACAGGCGGGACCCTGGCAGCTACTGGAGGAGGGGTGGCAGGGTTTGCTCTGCGAGCATACATATTCGCAATAGCTGCAGCAGCAGGATGACTGGACATCCGCCTGGCGGGTCTGACTCTTGGGGCGGGTCTGCTTGATACTTGAGGACGATCAGACGATCGAGGGACGGCCCCTTGATTTGCGTTTCTTTGTCGTGCCGAGGCTGCATTAGGTCTTCCTTCATTTCCTCCGCGGACATTGCCCAGTGCACCCATTAGGGCATTTTCAAGACTTCTTCGAAAAGACACGCTCTGGAGAACAGCGCTTACCGGTCGTCTCTCCACTAGAGCATTAACTTCTACTGTGACCGCCTCGGGTCGATTTTCTTCAGGACTTATGACCTGTTCATCAGCCGGTGTCAACGCCCGCGTGAAAAAATCGGCGACAGCTTCCCGGTTCCCTTGACCAGTGACTGGTCGGTCACCCATCTGCAGTCTCCTTAACTCAAACATGATTTGACTGTAAGCAAAGGAAAATATATACTTAGAATACACTTATCATTCAGAAAATTAATGTAAAATACAAATGTACTACTTGAACGTTCAAGAGAAACTTTACTTCCTGGATAGTTTTCAATTGCATGGTTGGATTTCTATGCCATGTAACTAATATGCAATAGCACCTTAGACGCTTAAATCTGAACATGATGTGTTTCCTCGGGTGTTTCCCGGCGGTGTAAAATAGGAAATAAAAAAAAGTAACACTTACTTTCTCTGTTCCTGAATCAACTTGTCAAATCCTGATACATCTCCAGTTTTTGACTGAGAGCTTCCAGCGACTGCTTCTTGATTGTTGCCCTGGACCGTGACTTGGGCGTTTTCCGCGTTCATACCTAGTTCTTTCAGATCATCGGTTCCACCAACGGCACCTTCAGTCTCAGTCGAAAAACTGCCAAGACTATCAGAGGTACTGAGCGCTTCTTCTACTTGTCTGTCCATTCTCGAGGCTGGGTCATCTATGGTACGAGAACTGGTTTGTTGTCACCTTTATACGACACTCCTAAATTAAGAAGTGACTCACCTGGAGCCTTATCTAGACACTGCAACTCAGCAAAATTATCGGTCGCTGAGCGGAGAAGCCTGCGATTGGCTAACAACCGATGACATCATTTCTGGGCCTGTGGATTGGTTGGCTAATTTCATCCACAGAGGGCGCGTGTTCAACAGGATACGAGATCATTTAAGGTTTCGGCGCCAAATTTGCAGCTCGTGCAGCTAGTTTCTGATTCACAAACGCGTGGCAAGATGAGTTCTAGATTGGACGATGTTTTCAGTAATATTTTAAGATCAGAGCGGCAAACAGAGGAGCGAAAACGCCAATTTAACGAAAGTAGATGATATTAATCGATCAGTTTCTTTGCTTCTTTTTTTGTACGTGAATAGGTAGCATTAAGTACAGTAGATATCCTTTATAAGGCGCCCCTCTATAAGGCGGTATTCGCTATAAGGCGGGTCTAGTGTGTCCCCCGATTTAGACGATATTAGACGGTTCTTTTACTTGTCCCCCGATTAGTCACTTATAGCGCGGTTGACCAAATGTCACATGTACTGTACATGTTTAGTACATGTGCACTTAGGTACAGCGCGTACCGATATAGCACTGTTTTTTAGGCTTTCTGACAATGTTTACATGGATGCTTGTCGCATTTGTTCAATGCCAGACCCGCTTTTTATTACTGTAGATATCCGTTATAAGGCGGTTGATGGAGGACAAGCCTAAAAAACGCCTTATATGACGGATACCATGTATTTTATATAGACCGGTGTTATAGAGAACACCATAATCACGAATCGGGGAACATGCTAAACCCGCCTTATAGCGAATACCGCCTTATAACGGATAGGCCTATCTGCAGTAATAGGATTGGTTTTATTGTCGACTTGTCACTCAAATTCCTCTATTCCCATGCAGTTAAGAGGGACGTCAGTATGATGACTGAAAACATCAGACGACATACGGAAGAAGTACAATCACTAAGCGGACAACTGGCTATAAAGGTGATCGATGAATACTCGTATACACTCGCAGTTTATTTGATAGTAATGCTCGAACAAATGTCACGACATGCATTTTCATTTAAAAAGTTCATAAAACCCTACTGTTGAATATAGCTACAACGGGCTGATGCAATCAAAACCGATGAAAATGCACAAACAGCCAGGAACGCAGCTTTAGTCGACAGCAAATATTTCATTCAAGAAGATATTGAAAATATGCAGATGATTATGGTGAGATCGAAAGTGTCGCTTATTCCTGCCTTTTCATCAATTGATCAATTGCTCAACCGAAATGATCTTCGCCCGGTCTCGTGAGCCTGGAACCTACGCATACACTATTTCGGGAAAATATAATAGTTTACTGGGTACCCATCTGCACCTAATCTCAAGTGAAAGAAAGTGAAGATTTACTCCATAATGATAATATGGTGAAGGTCTAGGGTTGAAAATATTCATATAGCCGGTTGAATTTTATAGATATTATTTGGTTTTGCATGAAAACAGGACAAAGAAGAATCGGTTTTTATCCGAGGAGAAAAAAAACATAACTTGGAAGCTTTCATGTTTATGAAACAAATGGAGTTGGAGTTAAAGAGGGATGAAAGAGAGGCAGAGGAAATTGAGAAGAATATCCGCTCTGGTGAGTGCTTCATCTATGATTTTCAAACATCGTCAGGCATAACTACAATGTATACATTTTGTTCATTTAGATTTAGAATTGGCCGTTGACAATACATATGTATGTATAACCAGTATTTTGTTTCATCAGATCTAATCGCCTTTGAAAAGAGCTTAGCCGCTATAGAGACTTTGATTAATGATGTCAACGACATGGAAGAGCGTTATCAAACCCAAATCCGGGAATTAGAAGGTTGATATTTCACTTTACTTTGATATTGATACATATGTCAAGTTAATTTTAATCCGCTGCAGTTGTTTCGATAGATCTAGACATGGGTGTTGAAATCGAGGAGATCAGTCTTCAGGAACTGCGTGAAGAGCACGAGGAACAAACTGAATTTATCTTAGTTGACCCGGAGCATCGCAGGTACCAGTAGATGTATAATATGTGTTTATCGTGAAATTTGATACTTTGATTGACTTAAAATAATGCAATTATTTTCCTAATAGCACATACATATAATTATAAATAATGTTTATATTAATTTACAGTCACTTTGAAGAGCTAGAAGCGCTGCATAATTCGGAACCCTCATCGAAGAGAGCCAAACTTGACAACAAAGAACAGAGCGAGAATCATGATAATACTATTGAATAAGTAATAAGAGAAGAAAGACGCCTAATTTATGTACGTACTAGTAACACGAATGACTTATTAAGATATTTTATTGATATCAGACGATGCTACGGTGCATTGGCCGTGCGACTTTACAATTATCTGATGTAAATCATGTTCACAGACTCGTTTTACAAATTGTTGTACTAAAATTAACATAAAATAATAAATGTATGAATTAATAATTTCGGTATCAATAATTTTAGATATAGATAAACATGTGTGAAACCAACATAACACTATCCTTGTTTACTCACGCAGAGAAATTCCAGCTTAACTGTAAAAGGGAAAGTTATTATATCATGAAAGCGCTGTAACACCTTTCCATGTGAATAAATGTAAGTCGGACATACATTAATTTTGTACACAGCTTTTACAACGCACTTAACAACAGCGTGAATGAAAAACCTCCATACAGACACAAGAATGTTATCCATTGGAGCTATAGCGCTTAAGGAAGTATAAAATATAAACAATTCATACATGGATAATTCCGCATCCTGCTACTATCGATTAAGCAACAACGTGCTCTGGGGTAAATTGACGATATACAAATTATGCATACATATATTATATATATTACGGGACAATACAGTCTATTATACATGCCAAAACAATTTACAGAGGTTAATTATAAAAGGGCATTCGGCGAAACAGATACATTGTAATACTTATTTCGAATACCGGGTAAGCTACCGGTTAAGTTTTACATAATCCGTACAACACATGAAACGTTTGTGCTAAGATTGAGGGATAAAACAGCTAAGACTCATGCACGGAATGTAGAGAACCATTTGCAGTTTGCATAGCAAATACTTTTACTGGTTTCAAAATACAATGTATGAATAAAACAGCAGTCTGCCAAATATAGAGACACAAGCGAAGCACTGCTCCACCTGTAACGTACTGTACCGGTACTACCGGAAATTGAGTAAATATGTGAATATCCGTACGATACCACTTATTAAGTAAGTAATTGGGCCCGTGTCATGCATATATACACAGCATCTCTCAAAATTACAACAAGACACAAATCGGCAATTTTAATTAATTGATCTTAGAGGGGAACTTTGAAACATTCGCGAAGACTAAAATATACACTATCAAGTACAATTTACTTACCGGGATACTGTTCTAACAATGTACATGTACTTAGGTTCAGTGAAAAAACAACCTTATGTAAAATCTGTAAACAGCTATAATTGATTACTTGATGGAAACGTTAGAAAATATAACAATACCGCCCCTTAACCAATAATCAAGCAAATACTAGGGAATACAGCGTTATTTAATACGTGGACTTGCTAACTAACGGCAATTGCGATGTACTGAGAGTGACAATAGTAAATTCCCAGCCTATTGTATTTGTCTGCTTATAGGCCTACTCCTGCATCATTACATCTACATGAATTATAAATGATATTTATCTTGTACTTCTGAATCAAATATTGTTACAATTATTAATACGTATATAAATGAATGAACACATAGTAGTTATTTCTAGTGCTTACTCCAGTAAATAGCATTGAACAATAATAAGGATAGTTTCATTTCTTTTTTGTTTGGCCCGCAGGTATTTCAGAATAAGTCCCGTCATTTACATTATCAAGATTTACTCCATCAAGCCTGTCGTAAGTATTTCCTGTCGCACCTGGAGACAGTGGGGAAGAATGTTGCTGGCTCAAAACAATATGATCATATTCCTGCATTCCGTCTGGGACCTGCGCGTTTGATGATGCATGACCACTTTTTTTGATCTCAGCTACTAGCTTGGACATCTTTATATGACTGGTGACCACATCTGGTTCTGCGTAGGGTGACTCTGGCTGTATGGTCCCCGGTCTTACAGCTATCGGTTCCGAATATTCTGCCCTGCCAGGCGGACCTGCTTTAGGTGAACCTTCATTCTCATACGGAGATTCTTCGTAATTAGCGTAAGTGCTATTTGGTGGATGAGCTATCTTATCACTCTTCTTTTTGGAATCTTTCTTGTCTTTGTCTTTTTCTTTTTTCTCCTTTCTGCTAAATAGTCCGGTTTTTTTCTCCTTTTCGCGTTTTTTGTCATGACTAGTTTCTTGAATGGCCGTTTTTGCACTCGCACCCTTTGCATCATTCACTAAATCGGCATAATTTCCTTGATCATAGTTTCGTGACGGTAAGTCCGGAGGAGAGTCAACGCTGTTTGCTCTCTTTGGTCCCTCACTATCACGTTTTCTCATCGCATTGGTGTTCCTCTGAATCAGATTAAAAATGTCCTCCCCTTGATGAGTTTGTAATTTCCACATGCCATCTCCAGTCTCGCATCGCCTTCCAGATTCAAAAGTGAAGTTTGATTTGCTTTTGCCATACCTTCGGATGCCCCTTTGAAAAGAAATACCGTTTCAGGGTCAATGCAAACATGTGATAACTCAAGCTCATTTGGGAACTAAACAAAGTTTATTGACAAAGTTGAGGCAAACAGTCCACATACATTACACGCTAAGCTAAAAATACTTAATTAGTCAACGTACACAATCGGTGAGTGATTAACTTTCAATACCACACCCACCTTATAATGAGAATTAAAACGATCAATCGATTACCATAAATGATACTTACTTGATTGGCCAACTGCAACGAATATCTTGTGTTTTTATATCTTTCAACTGGATCATAGTTAATCCTATAATGAGGTCATATTCCCCGGTAAATTTCATACGTTCCGATGCAGCGGTCTGTTGCATAGCAATTCGAAAATTTCGAGCTGTAAGAAAAATTAATAGGTTGTTTTATACAACCGTTTTTTTAACTTGAGATCATCATTCCGCTAGCACATTCGTAATTTGACCCCGGACTAGTCAAACATTAAAAACTACCAATATCCGCCAATATCATGCATATTTCAAAATATATGCCCGGATCGTAAGTACTTACGTTGTTCCGACATTTCGTAATCATTATTCTCGTGTGCATCCTCTAAAGAATTCCCCGATGATAGGCTATTGTCTGATCGTGCTCCAATGCCACATGTTTCAATTAATTCGAGAAGGTGAGTTATCCACTGCCTCTTTTGCAAATCATCTGGAGCAGCAAATACATGGGGTTTCTGTTTGTCTCGACATTCAATGTGAAAAACATATTTTTTGTTGTGGTAATCCCGACTAGAAGCTTCGGATACCCTCTCCATCTCCTCAATGTATATAGTTTTTCGTTTAGTCTGATCTTTTCGTCCACTCTCCTGGAATGCTTTCTTGTTGTCGTACCAATCAAGTCTAGCTTGGTTTTTCTCGCTTTTACCAAGGAGGACATAGTATCTGTCTACCCATGTATCCTGAAGTTTATAATAAAAACAATTCCGCATATATAGGCAATAGGTTATTGAACAACGACGCATTCCTAAATCGAGCACTTATCTATTGCTGGGTATATAATGTATGTCGGAAACAAATGAATATAGTCGTGAGTTCATGGTGATGTTACTTGTAATCTGAACAAAAACTGAAATAAATAGAGGAAATAAATAAACAATCAAATAAATTGTAATAAACCATTGTACCTACCCCACCAGGTTTCATACATTCCAGGATTCCTTCCTTCCTCAGTTCTGCCATTGTTACTAGCTCCTCAAAATTTTACCTGAGAATAAACATTTGAAGGCTACTATAGGCTATAGACAATAGAGAATATTTTCAATATTGTGACGTACCCCCGTGGACGTACTATTCGTAGCGGAATACGGACTAAACGTCCACAGACAATATGCCAACTGCAATCAACGGACTATAAGTCAACGGTTTTCGGATGGTTCGTCAACACCTCT
>JAXGGS010325505.1:0-41482 GCA_035585475.1 Armandia brevis
AAAAGAGATGGGCGATTCTCTCTTTTTTATTTATAAAAAGGAGGTAGGTTTAGTCTTATTATTAATAGTTACTGGGTTACCTTATTTTATTAGAATTTTGTTTGAGAGTATAGATTTCTGATAAGTTATATTATGTTACACTAAGGTAGCTTGAATTAATTCTAACCTTTGCCTTCTTTAAATAAAGCTTTCCATCATTGAATTTTAGAATAAATAGTATATCAATGCTTTTTTAATCTTTCGTTGTATTGAGAAAATGAATCAATTACTTCTCCCTTGTGGTCATCTAGTATCACGGCACTTAAATGCCCATAGCTTCGTTTGTAAACTCCTGTGTCAATAAAGAGAGTCTTTGGTCGTGATGTAACTTTCTTATGAGGAGTATGGCCCATAACGACTGTTTTTTCTCCCGTATAATTTTTATTAACATCGTAGCTTGAGACTAATTGATCTAAGGGGCAATTCTTAGGATGAGAATAAGGAGCAGGTAAGCCGCCGTGGAGGAAAATAAAGTTCTCTGCTTCATAATAAGGTTTAAAATGCCTTAAAAACTCTTGATGTCTCATCCACATTTGATGATGAGGGTAGTCCAGAACAGCAGAGATATTATTTCTCATCCCCCATGCCTGTCCTCTGGAGTTTAGCAAGTCATGATTCGATTGAATAAAAATAGTTTGAGGAAATTGCTTTTGAAATTTTATTAAATATTCAATTGTTAGTCGACTATTCTCTCCCCTGTCGGTTAACTCTTGAAAAATAAATTGTACTTTTTTAAAGTGATATTTTTTTCTTAATTTTGCCAAGAGCTGCTTCAAACATGAAATTTCCCCGTGAATATCTCCTATGGCAATGATACAAGAATATTTTTTTCTGTCAAAAAAGAGCATAGTACTTCCTTAGCCTCATCACTGATGACAGTAATATTGTGATTACTCAGAAGTTGCGCAGCAACCCCCATTCCTGGTATTAATATTTTTTTGGGCCACGATTGTCCATTATAAATGTATTGAACAGCACAAGAGGGGCTGCGCTCTTTTAGAAAGGCCATTTTGACATTGTGTTTTTGGGCGTACTTAAGCATAGCCTCGGCCCCCTGAATAAACTCCTTACTTATGTTCGTCCCTGAATGTGTTTGGACCTGAGTTTTGCCAACAAGAACTTCTGCCCCTGTATGTCCCATAATATTTGCTGGTTCCCTAGGGGTAGGTAATATCACAGACTCTGGGCAAAAGGGAAATAACTCAATTTTAGGACATTTCTTTAAAGTTTCCACGATCTTTTGGTAATGGCTTTGCCCTTTATAATTACAAGGGACTCCAGTAAGACACTGGCTTATGAGAACTTTAAGAGGGTTATGAGAAGAATATGGTAAGTTCATAGGTATTTAAATAGATAGCTTAGACTTCATTGGTCAACGAAGAATTTAGACAAAAATTGTCTTATCAGCTTAAATTTGACATTGTTCTAATAGAGAAAACTATTTTTACTAGTATTTTTAACTACTTATACTGTGAGCTCACCCTGTGTCTTGGCAAGGTTTTTGCTCTTATAGGAACTGATGGAAAAGAAAGCGCAATTTTCTTTATTAAAAGTATCTATACTAAGTACTATTCTTGTAGTTGGCTGCTCTCGTTCTAACTTTTCTCCTAAATCAGCGCCTATGATAGATACGGCTAAACAGTCGGACAATGTACTAGCTATACCTGATAAGTTGGTTGATAGCTCTCCCCTACAACAAGAAAATCCTCAAACTCCTACACCTGATATTCAGTATCCTCTTAGTTCTGCTCATTCAGATTCAGATATTAATGACAGTTTAAGTGATCCCAATAATCTGCAACAAAGAATCAGAGAATTAGAACAGCAATTAAACGATTCTCAAAAGCAAAATAAAGATCTAAGTATTAAGTCAGAAGATAAAATAAGAACATTAGAGCAATCACTTCGTGAGAAAAAAGCTACTTTATTACAAGAAAAAGATAATAACTCGAGTTTAAATGAAGATTCTGGGCAAGTTATTAGTGCTCTAAAAGAAGACATAGATCGGCTAAACGCTGAAATACAACAAGCTAAACTGGAGCAGGCTTCATTAGTTGATACTGGAGAAG
This sequence comes from Armandia brevis, assembly GCA_035585475.1. Classification (NCBI taxonomy): domain Eukaryota; kingdom Metazoa; phylum Annelida; class Polychaeta; family Opheliidae; genus Armandia; species Armandia brevis. The sequence continues at coordinate 2,109 of JAXGGS010325505.1, forward strand.
GAACAAGTTCTCTAACTACAGATGAAAGAGAAGAGCAAATAAATATTTTGCAAGAAAAATTAAAAGAAGAGAAAGGTCCAGACTTATCCCTGTCAACAATTCGTGTTCGTATTTTCCCTATTATAGACAAGTATCATAAGCCTTATTCAAAGACCTCTGATAATCACCGTAATCAAGTGCACTTTAAATCAAAAAGCCCTTTAAAAATAATTTTCACCGACCCTAGGTTTAAAGGAACAAAGTTGGAAGCATTTCATTTTCAAAATTCCAAAACTATTCCTCAAGATACTCAAATAACAGTGTCTTTTTCCAAGTCAAAGGATGAAGTCACTATTAAATACGGTGAACAAACGGAAAGCCATATTATTGATAATAATACTTGGCTATGGATCTACCCCCTTCAACAAGAGGTTTTTACTTTTGTTGGATGGAAAGGTTTAAAATTAGAAGCCTCTTATAATTCTTGGAAAAGTATCTCATCTATTCCTTTTCGCGGTAGTTTTATGTTACACAAAACAGGGCGCACCAGGAAAAACCAAATCTATAAAGAAGAGGCCTCTCAAAAGATCACTTCTGGTTTATGGTCAGTAATTAACTGGGTCTCTATAGAGGATTATATGAAAGGCGTTGTGCCTTCTGAGGTCTATCCGACATGGCCAGAACCAACACTTAGGGCTCAAGCTATTGCGGCAAGAACTTATGGCCTTAAAAAGATGCTCGATGGATCTGGGGAAGATAATTTAAAAAAATTCTTGTGGGACGTGACTCCAACAACTTCATATCAGGCTTATCGAGGAACTTTAAAGGAAACAGAAAAAACCTCTTTAGCTGTTATGGCCACTGAGAAAACAATTATTTTTTATGACAATAAACCTATTGAGGCCCTATATCACAGTCACTCAGGAGGGCATACTTGTAATGCAGAGTTTTCTTGGAGTAAAGGTTCTAAAAGAGGTTACTTAAAAGCAAAAAAAGATGTCTTGGGTGTCGCTGGCTTTGGAAAGGTGAAGGGCCAATTCTCTGTAGTTAATTTCAATGATGCCCGTGAAATTTCTGTAACTAAAAATGCTCCAAATTCAGGTGCTGTTACAGAGGTTGAAATAATAACTAATGATAACAAGGCTTTCGTTTTAACAAATAGTGAACTAGAGGCTTTTGAGAAAAAATACATTGAAAACACCATAGGCCTTAAAAAAAGAACAGCTCCTAGTGGAGAGAAGCATAAAGAAACATATAGCTTCTATAAAAAAGACGGCAAAATTTATGTAAGAAAAGGCTTTGGTCATTGCTCAGGCATGTCTCAATGGGGAGCTTTTTGTCTTGGAGGTGGGGATTTGGATATATGTAGACCCCCTACTAAGCAAGTTTATTCGGATGAAGAGATCTTAAAATATTATTATGGAAACAAGATTAGGATCGGAGAAATTGATTAATTAATTACCCAATAATCTTGATGATAATCAAAATGGCAAGTTTGTTTTACTCTTTGCAAATAAGAGTGTATAGAACCTGAAAATTGAAACTCAGGGACAATATACATCCCCCATAAATGAGACGCCAATAAGATGTCAAACATAGAGAACTCATCATTTAAAAACCACGGTTTAAGGTTATTTTCTAATTTCTCTAATTGTTTGCTAAGAGTGTTTTCTAAGTCATTCCTTCTTTGAATCAGCTCAGAAAAAGGTCCTCGTTTAGCCTCTTTTTTATTTTTGAAATACAACCTTGAATCATCATTAAACTCAGGGGTATAAATAAAATAAGGCATCGCAAGGTTATGAATTGGCCCGCTAAGTATATTTAGCCAATTATTTACTTCGTGAAACTTGGCGCTATCTTTCAGTTTAGATATTTGTAATTGATTTTTTTTATCAATATAAACCATGATATCAAGACTTTCATTAATTGCTTGTTCTTTATCTTTCCATATAGGAAGCATTTTTTTACCTATCAAGTTGATAGGAGTTGTTTCATCATCATAAGACAAAACTACTGAGGTATAATTTAGGTTTAAAAAACCACAAGTCATGCGAATACGCACGCAAAAGGGACAGTGAACATAATGATAAAGAGTATTCATACTAAAACTCTAGTCAGATATAAAGATTTAATCAAGTGTAAGAATCATCTCTTGAACTCGATGATTAATTTTTTTTAACTCGCCATGAATAAGAGCTGTTTTTTGCTTTGCTTTTCTATTTTGAGAAAAAGATAACCACTTTTGTAAAAAATAACTTACTGATGTTTTAGAGATTTTTTTGATATCTAAAAAAGCCTGCTTAGGTGGTAAATTAAATAAGTATTGAGTTAACTCTATGGATTCATCCAAAAGGCCAAAATCACTATCTTCAAAGACAACTACCCTACCCTGTAGTCCTGATTTGAATAAAAAAGAAGCATTGTTTCCCCTGGTCCACCGAGAGTTTATGATATTAGATGTTGCCACATTTTTTCTCTTATCCAAAAAGTCTTTATGCCATTTTTTTAAAGATTTTCTTAAAAAAGATCTTTCCAACTTTATAATAGAGGCATTATACGCACTATTCTTTTTAGGAAGTATTGTCATTGCGAACCACTCACCTGATATCTCTAGCAAGCACAGAGAATTGTTTTTCACGAAACATGTTTGATGATCTAATACTTTCTGTAAGAGATTTGGCTTCAAAAAGTTAATTGAAAGATTCTTATCGTAACTAATATTAAAAAGAACTTCTTGAGGGTCAACTATTTCTACTGAAGTCGTAAAATATGAGGCTCCAAGAGCCTCTCCGCCCACCAGGAGAGATAAAGAGAGTAATATTCGTACCATGCCTACTTTTCGGTCAATTTATTAAAGAAACTAATATGAGAGAGTCAAAACTAGACTCCCTCATTAAAAATAAGGGATTTTCTAGATAAAACCTTGCCAAAGAAAGATTTGAACACATATTACTTTTGTATGTTTATTCACATTAAGGAGATTTGCTAAATGGCTAAAAAAACTCAAGAATTTCAAGCGGAAATCAAAGATCTGATGAACTTGATGATTCATTCCCTCTATTCTCATAAAGAAATCTTTTTAAGAGAACTTATTTCTAATGCTTCCGATGCTATAGATAAATTAAAATTTGAATCCTTAACACAAAGGGATTTAGTAAAAGATGGGGCTGATTTCCAAATTCGCCTAGAGCCTCTTGCAGAAAAAAATCAGTTAAAAGTTATAGATAATGGTGTTGGAATGACTTACGACGAAGTTGTGACGAATCTTGGAACCATTGCTAAATCAGGAACTAAAGAATTTCTTAAGCGAGCTTCTGAAATCAAAGAAAACCCAGACTTAATTGGTCAATTCGGTGTGGGATTTTACTCTTCTTTTATGGTTGCTAAAAAGGTTATTGTTCACACTCAGAAAGCAGGAACCAACGAGGGAATTCTTTGGGAATCTGATGGCACAGGCTCTTACAGCATAGATAAAGTTCCACGCCCAGAAGGACATGGAACAACAATAACTTTACAATTGAAGACACAAGAAGAAATGGACGAAACAGAGGAGCATCAAGATTTCTCTAATAATTTTACTCTTTCTCACCTTGTTAAAAAATACTCTGATTTTATTGCGATTCCTATTAAGATGAAATCTGAAAAATCTGTCCCTAAAAAAGATGACGACGGCAACCCGATTAAAGATGAATGGGATAAAGTTATAGAAGACGATACTCTTAATTCACAAAAAGCTCTTTGGCTAAAGGCTCCATCTGAGATCAAAGAAGAGGAATATGCTGAGTTTTATCGTCATATCTGCCATGATTGGAACCCTCCTGCTCAAACTATTCATTTTAAAGCAGAAGGAACTCTAGAGTTCAATGCTCTTATGTATGTTCCTGGCGCCAAACCTTTTAATTACAACACCCGCGATGCTCAGTATGGTTTAAATCTCTACGTAAAAAGAGTGTTCATCATGGATAATTGCTCAGATTTGTTACCTGATTATTTGAGATTTGTAAATGGAGTGGTTGATAGTGATGACCTTTCACTTAATGTCTCAAGAGAGATTTTACAGCAAGATCGTCAAGTGACAGCTATAAGAAAATCATTAACCAAAAAAGTTCTGAGCTCTTTAGCTAACACTTTGAAAAATAATCGAGAAGATTATGAAAAAACATGGTCGCATTTTGGACCAACTTTAAAAGAAGGGATCACTCTTGATACAGGCAATAAAGACAAGCTTCAAGACCTCTATCTTTTTCATTCTTCCACCTCTGATAAGCTAACAACGCTTGCTGAGTACACAGAGCGAATGAAGGGAAATCAAAAAGAAGTCTTCTTTATAACAGGAGAGGATTTAGATAAACTGAAAAACAGCCCTTATTTGGAGCAATTGAAGGATAAAAATTATGAAGTTCTCTTTATGATAGATCCCGTAGATGAATGGCTTGTAGAGCAACTCACCTCTTACAAAGACTATAAATTACAGTCTATAACTAAAGAAAACCTAGATTTAGAAACAGAAGATGAGAAAAAATCTAAAGAAGATGAACGCAAAGGACAAGAAGAACGTTTTGCTCCTGTTATCGAGCTAATGAAGTCTCATTTAAAAGAAAATCTAAAGGATATACGCCTATCCACAAGATTAAAGGATTCTCCTGTATGTCTAGTGGCTGGGGAGCATGACCCTTCTGCTCATATGGAGAGAATTTTATCTGGAGCAGGGGGAGAATACCCTAAGAGTAAGAGAATTATGGAATTAAACCCTAAGCATCCTGTTTTTGAGAAAATGTTCTCAGCTCCTAAAGAAACTCAAGAGAATTGGGCTGAGATTCTTTATTCTCAAGCTCTTTTAGCTGAAGGCTCTATTTTGCCTAATCCAGCTAAATTTTCGAAACAAATTAGTCGTTTAATGACAGGGTTTTCTTTTAATTAAAAACTCTGACTCACAGAAGAAAAGCCTGGTATCTCTACCGGGCTTTTTTTATGTTCTTTTATTATAGCTATAGAAAATTTTATTTAAGATCGTTACGGATTTCTTCCATATCAGAAGTCAGATGCCTCAACCTTTCGTGAAGCTTATTTTTAAAGCTATTACCTTTTTTTTCTGTATTTTCAATAAAAGCATGTTCCCTTTGATCTAATTGAGTAAAAAGATCTGTTTTTTGTGATAAATTCCTTTTTAACTCATGATCTAATTGTACCTTGAGATCTTTATTCTCAGTTATTACTTGCTGAGAGAGTTTTTCCAAAGATGAGTAACTTTCTTCCATCTTTTTTTGTTTTAATGACTGGTCTCGATGGAGTTCCTTTAAGTTTTGAAATTCACAAGTCATTTTATGCAAGCGGATAAGAGCCTTATCTTTCTGTTCACTAAGTTGTCTTTTAACTTCACTAGATTTTTTCTGTTGTTCTTCTTGTATTTTAATATTTGTTTTCTGAGATCTGACTGTCGATTCTAAATCATTTTGCTTATCTTTCAATCGTCCTTGCAAAAGAGAAACCTGAGATAATAAATGACTATTTTTAATTCTTAATTGTCCTCGCTCTTCCTGTAATTTAATAATATTAGCATCATCTGTAGACTTTCTTCTTTTGAACTCATGTATCTGCTTTCTATGTTTTTCCAATTCACTTATAGCTAGCTGATTTTTCTCTTTACAGTAATCAATTGTTTTTGATTTTTTATTGATGTACTGCTCTAAATTCTCATTAAATTCAGCCATACGTCTTTCTAGACTATTATTTTTATAAAGCAGGCTTTTCACCAAAGGCTTTACATACTGTAAGACTCTTCTGCGGTACCTACGGTGTCTTTTTAAATCCTGTTCTATTTTATTTAAATTTTCACTTTGATTATTTTTTTCTTCCAAAGACTTTTGAAAATTCTCACACTCAATTTCTAATTCTGAAATTTTTCCCTGAAGCTTTCCATCTTCAATCTTTAAGGTGTCCAGAGAATCTCTTAAGTTAATATTTTCGTTTTTAACAATGTCATACCGGCTATTTTCAGTCTCCAAACGTTGCTTTTCTGTTTTTAATTTTGAAACTTGCTCACGTAATTTATCTTCATCTGAACGTAAAAGAGACAGAGATCCCCTAAGAGTTTCGTTTTCACTCTTTATGCCTTCATAGAGACGACTATCTTTATCTTTTTGTTCATTAAACGTTTGAAGCTTTATTTTGAGATCGTAAATATCAGTTTCTAACTGACCAAGACGTTTAACACTTTTATGATAAGCCTGAGCAATTTCATTAGATTTTTGTGCAAATTCACTAGACTTATTTATAAAATCATCAGACTTTTTCGCAAACTCATCTAAAGAAGGCGGTAGATATGAATCTAAGGTTCCTTCCTCTTCAAAAAGCGTCGTTTTATCCATTTGTCCCTCATCGCTAACATTCATTAAGTTATGATCTCGTAAATGCCGATAAAGGTCCAGAATTGATCTTCATTTTTTTGCGCAACAAGTCGAAAAATTAGCCCTCAGCGGCTAATTTAAGAGCTTTCTTCAATTGCTTCTCTCTTTCTGACATAAGTAATTCAAAGACTTCTGTCTTATCTACATCAAGCATCTCAATAATTGTTAGTAATGCATCCATAGGAGGAGCTGAAACCCCTCTCTCCCAATTGCTTACAAACTGTGGTGAAGAATATCCCAAAGCTGCAGATATCTGAGCTTGAGACACATTTCCTTCCATGCGTTTAAGTTTTATAAATCTTCCGATTTCTTTAAATTCAGGATCTCTTGTAACTTTCATGGCCAGTTTATTAGCACCATAAAACTACCAACTCAACCAATAAGTTTATGTTTACATGAAATCTTAACAAAAACATATTTTTTACTTAGAATCTTCAAAATTCCACACTTTAAACCCTCTGTCTAGAGCTTGAGGCACGTCTTTTCTTAAAATGAGGTATCTATTAGTTACACCTTTAGGAGCCCCACAAACAGTCATTCTCATTAAACCGTCATGTTTCTCTTCAGACCGAATAATCTTAATACCTAATAACTCTTTAGACATTTTTTTTAAATCAATAGTAGACGACTTTTTTGAACACTGAATCTCTCCATTGTACTGATAAACCCAAACCTGTGGAGCTTTATCATCAATAACTTTATTAATGGACCTGTCTTTTTTTTCATAACAATTGCCCGAAGCGCAGCCTAATAAAGCTGAAAAGGATAGAATAATAACAACTTTTTCAAAAAACAATTAACTACTCCAAGACTAAAAACTAAAGTATTTCTTTTTAGATACTTTCAAAGAGAACAAATTCCCTCCGTTAGATATAAAATAAATATCTCCCTTGCTTACAATAGGCTTAGACACTAAACCCCACCCCGGAGAAAAACGACTTTTAATTCCCCCCTTTGTTTTGTCTAACAAAAACAAATCACTCTTAGATGTTCCGACTAAGAGATTTTCACCCATAATAGTAGGCGAAGTTGGAAGACTACCTTTTAAATTAGTTTCCCAAATAATTCGACCTGTATCTTTATTTATAGATAAAACAGTCCCTTTATTAGATGATATATAAACAGTTTTGTCCTCAACGGTTGCTTCAGAATAAACTCCATGAGGAATTTTCCATAAAATCTTACCTGAAGAACCTTTTAATTTGTAGAAATGATCATCAAATCCACCAATATATATGAACCCATTATCTATAACAGCCTTAGCGTCTACATCACGAAATTTATTCTGGCGATTAAGATAAGTTTCCCAAACTACATTCCCAGTATTCTTATTTAAAGAAAGCAAGTGGCCATCACTAAATCCGATAAATAAGTGATTTTTCCATATAGCTGGTGAACTCGATCCTCGAATAGAAAAAGAAGAGGTGTCCTTTCTCGCATAAATCCATTTCTTTTTCCCTGTCTGTTGGTTCAGAGCATACACAATACGGGCACTAGATTGAAAATAAACCATTCCTCCCACAACTATTGGCGCTGAAAGCCCTTCTGCTCTGGTTGGGAAAGACCAGCGTGACTCTCCAGTTAAAGCAGAAACACAGTAGAAAAAACCATCGTCACCTGCAAAATAAAGCCAACCCTGGGAAACCGCCGCTCCTCCGCCAACTCCCCCTTTAATATTCTTCCTCCACACTTGAGAACCTGAAACTTTATCGTAAGCAACAATTCCATCTATACCATTCCCTTGAATTACCAAGTTTTTATAAAACACAGGAGTCATATGATGAAATTTTTCTGAAAAAGCAGGCTTCAAAAAGGTGCGACGCACCCAATTTTTATGGAAAAACATTTCAGTATTTGCTGAAAAAGCAAATCCCGATAGTAAAAAAAGAATAAGAACCGTATACAGTTTCTTCACTAAGACTCCTTTATAGGGAAAGAGTTCTCAAATATTTATCAGCTATTTTACTTAAAGAAGAAGTTGCTTTTTTATCCTTAACTATTTGAAACTGCTCTTTGGCTTTTTCAAACTGTTTAAGAGATTCATAACAAATTCCCATTTTCAAACGAACTTGGGAGTGTAGAAATTCCCAACGCTTTTGCTTCAGAACCTCTTGCCATTGAGTAACGGCTTTACCACATTGAAGGCCTTGAGCTAAAAGATTACCTATTTGTATTGTCAATAGACCGCTAAATAGGTTTTTGTCACTTTTTTGTTTTTCAAATAAAGGGACTTTCCCAATGCCTTCTTTAGCCTGATCATACTCACTATAAAGGCCAATCATATTAATAGCAGCTAATTGACTAGCAACCGTCTGGGTATGTTCATTTATAAGGTCTTCTAATTGACTTAATTCAGAACCATAGTCTTTTTGAAGATCTCCAGAGGCCAACGCTACAGCATTATTGCTTGTCTTTTTCTTTTTATCTTTTTTCTCAAGATTAGCTTTAGCCTTTAAAAAAGACTCTTTCTTTTTAACTAAGGACTTTTCAATCTTAAAATAAGCCTCTTGCCCCTTAATTTTTAAACTATTCTGATAATAATTGAACCCTGTAACGCCACAACCAAATAAGGCTAAAGCTATTATTCCTATTTTAACAATAAGCAGGTTCTGCTCTACTTTTTTCCAAATTTGCCCAGTCGTTCTGGCAAATAGGTCAGGTTTTTTCAATTCTTTTTTTGATAGGTTTTTTTTAGACACAATTAACCTCTTTGTCGAAAATCTCTCGTCGAAGAAAAATGCTATAGATATGTCAGATCGAAGTCAATCTAACGCTTAAAGACTTCACGCAAAGTAGTGAAAGATCGAGTGCTACGTCCTGGATGACGCGTATGCAATTTCCCAATCATAGCAATTCTTTCTTCAGCTAATAAATTCGCTGCCTTGTGAGTTCCTAAGTTACGATCCTTTGCTATATCAAAGATATTCAGAAGATTATGATAAACTTCCACGGTCTTGTCTTTAGCTCTAGAGACCGAATACCCTTCGAGTTCAACGAAAACATTCATCAAACCTCCAGCATTTACGACATAATCCGGGGCATAAAGAATTCCCATTTCTTTGAGTATGTCACCATGACTTTCCTCTTTTAATTGATTGTTGGCTCCTCCGCAAACGACCTGGCATTTGAGTTTTTTAATTGTTTCATCATTAATAACAGAACCCATGGCACATGGAGTCAATATGTCACACTCTGTCGCAATTATTTCATTTGGAGAAACAACTTCTAAATTATGTTTATCCACCAAAGAGTTCACTATATCTGTATCTATATCTGCTATTTTAACTTTGGCCCCTTCCTCCACTAAGTAATTAACTAAGTGTCCACCAACGCTTCCAAGCCCTTGGACAGCAATAGTTAAACCATTCAAGCTGTCTACATTGAACTTATACTTAGCCGAAGCTTTGATCCCCTGGAGAACTCCGTGAGCTGTATAGGGGCTAGGGTCTCCAGAACCACCAAAAGCTTTAGGAATACCTGTTACAAAGGGACTCTCAGTAAAAGTAAACTCCATATCTCTAACTGTAGTTCCAACATCTTCAGCTGTGAAATAGCGACCATTAAGAGAATTAACAAATTGGCCAAAAGCTCGAAAAAGCCCCTCAGTTTTCTGTGTTTTAGGATCACCAATAATAACAGCCTTACCACCACCAAGATTTAAGCCTGAAGCAGCTGCTTTGTAAGTCATTCCTTTAGATAAACGAAGAACATCGATTAAAGCATCTTCCTCATTAGCGTAATTAAACATACGGCAGCCACCCAGCGCTGGCCCTAGGGTAGTGTTATGAATGGCAATAATAGCCTTAAGCCCCGTTTCCTTGTCATTACAGAAAACCACCTGTTCGTGATCACCAAATTCTTCAATCACTTTAAATGCTGACATTGGAACCTCCGTTGTTATAAATCTTAGGTCGAAAAACAGTAATGTCACTTATCACAATCACTGTTATCAAAAAAGAGAATTTCTCCTTTACCCAGTTCAGTTCTGCGTCATAAACTTATCTTATGATTGTTACAGCCATCATCCCTACATTTAATCGAGCGTGGTCTTTAAGAAGATCTGTTCAGTCTGTCTTTAAACAAAGCTATTCCAATCTTCAGCTTATCGTTGTTGATGACGGCTCTACAGATGAAACTGACCAGATCATTAAAGCATTGAAAGACAAATGCCCTACGAACATTGATTTTCAATATTACAAACAATCTAACAAAGGAGTTAGTGCTGCTCGTAACTTTGCTGTCGAAAAAGCAGACGGTTCCTTGTTGGCCTTTCTTGATTCAGATGACGAATGGCTTCCCGATAAATTAACTAAGCAAGTGGATTTTCTAAAACAACACCCAGATATACCTCTCGTTCACGGAGAGGAAATTTGGATGCGCCAAGGAGTTCGAGTTAATAGTAAAAATAAGCATAAAAAAACTGGTGGTTTTATCTTTCAAAAATGTTTGAAACTTTGCCTTATCAGTCCATCCTGTTCCGTGATACGGAAAAAAATTTATCAAACCCTAGGAGGGTTCAACGAGAAATTCCCTGTTTGCGAAGACTACGATCTTTGGTTACGCCTAACATCCCAATATGAAATCGGCTTTTTAAGTCACCCTGTTATTATCAAGTACGGTGGTCACGAAGATCAACTTTCTCAAAAATATCGTGCTATGGACTATTGGCGTATTTTATCTATGTGGAGTTTAATTGAGGAGAAATCTCTTAATAACTTTAAGGATCAATGGGCTTGCCTTCAAGAAATCATTTATAAATCGCAAATTCTTATTTCTGGATATAAAAAACATCAGAATCTCATTCATCTTTCAGAAATAGAGAACATTAACCAGCAGGTTACTGAAATTGCTGAAAATATGAATTTATTTCACTTCAAATAATTTACGCAATAAATCGTGCATTTTTTATTTTTCCCTGCATGTATAACCTACAATTTACGCAATAAATCGTGCCATTTTTTATTTTTCCCTGCATGTATGATCTAAGCGCATCTAGGAGGATAAAATCGTACTACAAATTAAAAAACCATTTCTCTTCTTGTTAGTATTCAATTTCTGGGCAATCTCGGCACATGCTCAGAAAATAAAAATCCTTAATCAAACTTTTAGAGAAAACTTCCAACGAAATGGTAATCAGTCAGGAGTTCTCCCTGTTAACCCTACTATCAAGTGGCGCTATCCGGATAAGCCTATGTGTGGAACCAGTCGTGAATATGGTAAAAAGCGAACCTGGTGTGGAACTGGTTGGACTGGCCAGCCTATTGCCTACCAGGAAGCCTTTGGGGAAAAAATTATTGCTTTTGGTGCCTACGACTATGGTATTCATTTTTTAAACGCCCGTACAGGTAGAGAGCGTTACCCTACTTTTTATACAAAGGATTTAATTAAAGGGACAGGTACTCTTCATCCTGATGGATTACTTAGTATTGGCTCAAGAGATAACTTATTACGAGTTTTAAAAATTAATGACAAAAATATTGAGCAACTATGGTCTTTTAATGGAAATATTAAAGGACGAGTTTGGAATAATGATTGGGATGCTAGCCCCATTTTATTAGATGATTATTTGTTAGCAGGCGGAGAAAATAGTTGGTTTTTCATATTTAAACTTAATAAACAAATAATTAATGGCAGAGTTACAATCAACCCTGTGGAAATAGTTAGAGTTCCTGGTTTTGATAAAAAATTGATCAAAAAAATTGGCGACCGTAACGTTAGTATTGAAAATTCCCCTGTTATTTTTGGAGACAGAGTCTATTTTGCTAATTCTGGTGGGCTTATTTCTGGTTACAATTTCTACGATCTTATTCGCAACCCTCAGCAACCAGAGAAAGCTTTAGTTTTTAAATTTTGGGCTGGTGATGATATTGATGCAACAATGGCCGTTGATGATGAAGGCATGCTGTATGTGGGCGTAGAGCAAGAAAGAAAAAATAAAAGATCTAAACGTGTTGGGCAAATAATTAAATTAGATCCTTACAAATGGAACCCAGGAGATCTTGAAGGCAACTCTTTAGAACCACTAGAATGGAGCGTTCCTATTCAAGCTCTTAACAAAAATGGCAAGGGAGGAGTTTGGGCCTCTCCAGCTATCACTGATGATACACTTTATGTCAGTACTCACACTGGACGCTTCATGGCCATCGACAAATTTAATGGACAAGTTCTTTGGGAAGATAAAATTGGTTTTCATTCTTGGTCATCACCAGTTATAACCAATAATGGACGAAATTTAGTTGTGGCTAATTGTAGAGGGGAAATTAGGAATTACTCCTTGGAAGGGTATAAGCCAAAAGTAAAGTGGACACTTACTATTCCAGGTAAACCCTGCATAGAGTCCACTCCGTTAATTTTAGATGGCTCTCTTTATGTTGGAACACGGGATGGATACTTCTATGCTATAGGAGAAAAATGATTTATGAATCTCCTAAGTAGAAGAGAGTTTATTAAATCAGGTTTAAGCTTTATCATTGCTCAATCGTTTATAGAACAAGGCTATTCTCAAAATTTAAATCCCTATCAACCTCTCTACTTACCTAATTTCTCCTCTACTGATATACATCTTGCTGCAGGCTTAAGACCTTTTAGAAGAAATGGGTTATGTATTGAAAAGCATTCGCAAAGCTTAACAGGTAAGACTATCTATAAAAATTATGGCCATGGCGGAGCGGGTTGGACTTTAAGCTGGGGAAGTTCTACAATTTTAGCTAATCAAATATATAAATCTGAACAAAAAAAATCTGCTGCTGTTATTGGGGCCGGAATTACTGGACTCACAACAGCTCACGAGCTCTTGAACAAAGGTTTTAAAGTTAAAATTTACAGTGATCATTTCAGTTCTTTCAGTCGTGGACATTTTCTTGCTAATGGCACTAAGCCTAAAACAACATCTGATGTTGCTGGAGGACAATGGGCTCCTTCATTTGTTAATAATGGCCATAGCCCTCAGCTCCTTAAAGAGTCACTTATCAGGTCTTACTGTCGTTTTAATAACATAGACGATGACCTTTTCCTAAAAAGTCGAGGGCTTGACCTTAGGGAATTGAGTTCTAATGACTCCCGTTATTTAAGAGAAGACTTGTTCCCAATCAACCATATGAAAAATTACTATTTCAATTCAGATGAAAATAACCATGGCCTCAGTCATAAGAAAAAAATCCCTCTCGTTTTAAACCAATTTTTACAACCTACTTACCTCAAAGAGCTTCCTTTTCATTGTAATTGGGTAGCAAAAGATAAGCCTATAGTTCAATATAATTCTTTTGTTATAGATGTTCCTGCGTATACAAAAAACCTCATGTTGCGTTTGCAAAATTTAGGTGCTGTTTTTGAAACAACTCAGCCTTTTGAAAGCCTTAGTGATATTGAAAACAATGTCGATGAGGAATTGATTGTTTGCTGCTTAGGTTATGGATCAAAAAAGATTTTCAATGACAACAGTCTTAAAGCTGTTAGGGGGCAATTGGTTTTCGTTACTGGGGAATCTAGAGAGAAAAATAATCACATTGATTTCTGTCAATTAGGTGTTGGTTACTCTTTCCCTCGCCAGGATGCTATAATTCTAGGTGGAACTTACGATATTGATAAGACATCTCTAACATTGCCTGATCAATCCTATAGACCTATTTACAATAAGCACTTAGCAGCCTTTGCAAAGTGAAAAGCTAAACTCTCCTTCTTTTTAAATACACCTTTCTAACTCGGCGTTTGAGGCGTTTCCACTTATGCTGTAATTGATAGAATTTTAAGATCATTTGATTATGAAAAAACGCTCCTAAAGAAGCCTTTTTTTCCACATAAGTTGTATCTTCAATTCTTTTTATGCACCCGACTTCTTTAGAAGAATAAAGATCTTCCCATAAAACTTTTTTAACCCCTGGCCACTTAGAGTCATGAAAGACAATCCATCCGCCTTTTTTTAATCTTGGAAACCAAATATCAAAATCTTTTTTTACATCAAGGTATTCATGAGAGCCATCAATCCATAATAGATTAATTAATCCTTTAACTTTTTTATGTTCACTACTAGAAGTGCCAATAAGCGGAGTAACTGAACTTTCTAAGTTAAAATATTTTATGTTACGCAAAAATATCTCATAAGTATTTATATCTTGATCATAAAGATGATAATGCTCTTGAGAGCCTTTATGTGGATCTATGGCATAAATATGGGCAGTCTTTTTTTGAGCTCCCTTAGCTAAACAAATTGTTGACTTACCTTTCCAAGAACCAATTTCAATAATTTTCCCGCCCACAGGAACTTTTTGAGCCAAATCATAGAGAAGTTCTCCCACCTCAAAACTAAGCCAGCCTTGAATACGATCAATTTCTGACCAAAGTTGAAGTAACATCATCCCCTCTTTACTTCTGATGAAATTTTCCTTATGTTCCCCTAATGGAAATGATCTTTAACCGTCTCAAGAAAAATTACAAGTCTCTATATAAGTGGTTGAACCAAAAACAAATCCAAGCCTTTCGTTTGTACGATCGTGATATTCCTGAATACCCTTTCATTGTAGATGTTTATAATGATCATGCTGTTATTTATGAGCGAGGGCGAAAAGACTTCGACCTTATCGGTTCTAAAAAAGATCACCCTTTGCATATCAGGGCAGCTCTTCAAAAACTTTTGGAGATACCTGAGCAAAAGATCGTTTACAAATCTCGCCTGAGACAAAAAGGCAGTACTCAATATATAAAAGAACAATCCTCTGAGTCTAAATATTTGATTGTTTCAGAAGGAGCCTGCCAGTATGAAGTCAATTTATCTGACTACCTAGATACGGGCTTATTTATGGATCATCGCCCTATGAGGGAAAAGCTCTATCAAGAAAGTAATAACTTAAACGTTTTAAATCTTTTCTGCTATACAGGCTCTGTCAGTGTCGCTGCAGCTTTAGGAGGAGCTAGAACAATTAGTGTTGACCTTTCAAGAAATTATCTCAATTGGGCTAAAAGAAATTTTCACTTAAATCAATTAAACATTAATCATCATAAGTTTATTCTCCAAGATGTAAAAACTTTTTTAATAGAGACTCAAAATGAATCGCAGAAATATGACATTATCTTTTTAGATCCCCCGACTTTTTCTAACTCTAAAAAAACTCAAGAATGCTTTGATGTACAAAAACAGCATTTTGATTTTATTCAACTATGCATGAAGCTTCTTACTCAAGATGGAGTTTTATATTTCTCAACAAATAAAAGGGATTTTCAATTATCCTCAGAAGTAGAAAACCTTTATCAAATAAATAATATGTCTCTATCCACTATCCCAAGAGACTTTAGAGATCAAAAAATCCATCAATGCTACAAGATAACACCTTTTAAAAAAAATCTTTGTAAAAAATACTAATCGAAAAACATATGGGAGCTAATTGTGTTTGATTAGAGAGCTAGAAAGCCTATTTGCGCTGTTATTTTTGAAAATATTTCTTGAAATTCAAAAAAAAAACTCTTAAACACACAAATTAAGGCTAAATAGATTTTTAAAACACAGTTATTATAGGTGCTTATATTTGTGGCAAACTTTTTGCTCTCATAAAATTAACAGTTTCCTTAGTTTATGTCTGTAGGAGACTTCAAGTAAATTTAACAAAAGGTGTGAATAATGAAATGGTTAATTTATGGATTCTTACTTTGTTTACTCTGCTCTTGTCAGAGAGCTAAACTGTGCGTAACAAAAGAATGTCAAACTAATTCAACTTTACAAAATGAAAAATCAGAAGAAGGTAAACAGGGAAATCAAGGCGAGGAAACCGAGGGCACTATTGTTGAGTTACCCGAAGCAGTTAAAATCATAGATGACTTTAGTGACCCAACAGGAGAAGGGGCAACAAGAGGTTTTCGCATTGATGTTACATTCGCATCAGGGTCTTATGATTTGGCACCTGAATTTAAGCAAATTCTCCAAGACTTTGCGACCTACTTACTCGCAAAAAATTTCTCAAAAATTATTATTCATGGGCATACTGATTCTGTAGGGGCCCCAGAAAATAATCAAATCTTAAGTGACGAAAGAGCTTTATCAGTTAAAACTTTCCTACGTACTTTAGATTTCTTATCTAATTTAGAAATGAGTTCTCAAGGAAAAGGAGAAACTAACCCTATTGCTGATAACAGTACCGAAGAAGGAAGACAAAGAAATCGCCGAATTGAGATCTATACAATTCCTTAATTATAAAAGTACAAATAATGCACTATCGAAGGAGGACTGCTTTGGAGTTCCCCTTCGAGAAGCATTAACTCAGACTTTAATAACTCCAGATGCATTAATTCTACTAGTGATTATTAAGAAACCTATGCTTCTCGCTTCATTGTGATGACAAAGATTGTAAAAAAACTTTTACACGATCTCTATAAACCTCTGGAAATTTAGATAATCCATCAAGGTGTTTACCATCAGGAATTAAATACTTCTCTAGTCGTAAATGAGGCCCTTTTTCGAAATAAGCATCAATTGCCTCGGAAGAGACCAATGGATCCTTTCCTCCGCGAATACTTAAAACAGGAAAATTGCCAGGGAGGCTCCCTAATTCTTTTTTAATATTATGTGAATATCTAGGATCCCAAGATATCTCACTAAATAAAGCAAACAAATGACTCACCAAACGATTTTTCTTGTACCAAATGCGCAGAAGCTTCTCTGAGCATTTATAAAAGTGACAAAATGGTCCTCCATCACAAATAACACCTTTAACATCAGCAGATGAATTAGCCATCGCCGCAAAAGCTCCAGCTCCTAAACTTGAGAGCGCATAGACAATAATAGGCCCCTGTATTTGATCTAAGGCCTCTTGAATTTGATGGGCAATAAAGAATTTTATAGGAGTTTTTTGTCGCAACCAACTCTTAGCTACATTAATTTCAATGGTCATCGTCGCGGTAGCATAGCCTATTTCTCTTAAGAAATGAGCATGCTTTTGAAGAGTTCGCTTAGCCCCTCCCCAGTGATGAATCAATACAATAGTCTCTCGATATCCCCCCTCCACACCCTGCTCTATGGTAAAATCCTTCAACATAAGAAAATCTCTCCTCATCCTTGTTTCTTAAATTCTAAAAACCCTGAATTTTTTTCAAAACACCTAGGTTTCTTTCACTAAAAAGGTTATTATTCCGTGATTTTTCTTTAGGTACAAAGGGATTTTTAACATATAAAACGGGATCTATTATGAAAATTAACCTTAATGAAATTACTGAAGAAGGGCAAGATTTTCTCATAACAGAAAAAACAGGAGAGTTGAATACTTTTCTCTCTGATCTTATATCAACAAACCCCTATGAGTTTAAAGCTACTTTACGCAATATTGGCTGTGAAAGCTATCAGCTATTGGGCACAGTAAAGACTTCACTCAATACCATCTGTTCTCGCTGTGGAAATGAAGCCACTCATAATGTTTCAGCTCGTTTTAACGACATTATTCTAGACGAAGATTCTGAAAATGTTACCCATTCAAGCAAGTCCTCTGGACAGCCGGTAGAGGTTGATAGCTCAGCTCCTGATGTGTCTTATTACAAAAATCATATATTTGTCCTTGGTGATTTTGCTCACGAAGTGGTGGCCTTATCTGAGCCTTACAAGGTTTATTGTAAAGACTGTCAAAATAGTAATACTGATTTCAATCAACCGACTTACGAAGAAATAGCTCCTGAATTTGCAGAGAAAGATTCACCTTTTTCATCTCTAAAGGGCTTAAAATTGAATTAAAGGTTGATTTATTCTTATTTTAAGGTAATTTCTTTACCCTGACTGAATTAATTAAGAGGTAAAAATGCCACAACCTAAAAGTAAAATATCACGTTCTAGAAGAGGTATGAGACGTTCTCACGACTCTATTAATGCTGGAGCAGCTGTTAATTGCCCTAACTGCGGCGCTTTGGCCAGGCCCCATAGAGCTTGCCCGAGCTGTGGTCAGTATAAAGGCAAAGAAATCGTTGTTGCCAAAGACTAAGCTCTATTTTATTTTCTAATTTTTAAAGACGTCCTCAAAATGGCGTCTTTTTTTATAAAGTCTGACGCTTCTCGTAATCCTTTTTGTCAGTGGCCAAAATACTTTAATACATGCTTGAATGAGCGACAATCAAACAAAGAAAAGGTATACCCTATGTTACTGCAAACACCCTATAGAACAAAAATATCCGGCTGTGGCTCCTATTTACCTCAAAAGGTCTTAAGTAATAAAGATCTTGAATCGATGGTTGAAACCAATGACGAATGGATTGTTGAGCGAACAGGAATTCGAGAACGTCATATTGCTTCTGAACAAGAATCTTTAAGTGACATGGGGCTCGAGGCAGCTAAAAAAGCTCTAGCTGATGCTAATTTAGAAGCGAGTGACTTGGACCTCATTATATTTGCAACAGTAACCGCTGAACAGGTCATGCCTAGTACGGCTTGTATTTTACAAAAAAAATTAGAAGCCTTAGGGGCTCGTAAAGTTATGGCTTTTGATCTTACTGCTGCTTGCTCTGGTTTCGTCTACTCTCTTACTGTAGCTGACCAATTTATTCGCAGCGGTATGTATAAAAATGTTCTTGTCCTAGGCGGAGAAATACTCAGCCGCTACGTTGATTATAAAGATCGTTCCACTTGCATCCTCTTTGGTGACGGGGCTGGGGCTTTTATTGCGTCTAGAGCTGATGAGAATGAATCTAATGTCATTATTGGCTCTGCTTTACAAGCTGACGGAACCCTTGGTCATTTACTAGAGCTACCCAACTCTCGCCCAAAAACCCATTTTCAAACCTATGAAAATATAAAGATGGATTACGTGAATATGAATGGACGAGAAATTTTCAAAAATGCCGTTCGCATTATGACAGAAGGAGCTCTCAACACTTTAGAGAGCTGTAATATGAAACTCGAGGATATTGATTGGATAATTCCTCATCAAGCTAATCAAAGAATTATCGACGCCGTCGAAAAGAAACTGGGAGTAAATCAAGAAAAAATTGTGTCCACAGTCTCTTATACAGCAAATACATCAGCAGGAACTATTCCAATAGCTTTTGATGCTGCTTATCGTGATGGACGCATTAAACGTGGACAAAATATTCTTCTTACTGTTTTCGGAGGAGGATTTACAAGTGGTAGTCTCATTTTAAAATTTTAGACTTTGCAGGGATCTATTAGGGGACAAAATGCAAGCAGCTATATTTCCAGGACAAGGTAGCCAAGAAGTTGGTATGGGGAAATTTCTCTATAATAACTTTAATTTGGCCAAAGAGACTTTTGAAGAAGCTAGTGATACTTTAAAGCAAGACTTTAAAAAATTATGCTTTGAAGGGCCAATTGAAAAACTCTCTTTAACAGAAAACACACAACCAGCACTTTTACTTGTCTCCACCGCTACCTATAAAGTTATCAAATCCCTTACTCCCTTAAATCTAACTGCAACTGCTGGACACTCAATAGGAGAATATGCTGCTGTTGTCGCCTCAGAAGGAATTTCTTTCGCTGACGCTATGAGGGCCGTGCGTGCAAGAGGTCAAGCCATGCAAAAGGCCACGCCCGTAGGGCAAGGAGCTATGTTGGCAATCATGGGATTAAGTAACGAACAAGTCAGGCAGCTCTGTCAATGGGCCGTTACTGAATCGGGACAAGGCCCATTAGAACCAGCTAATTTTAATGCTCCAGGACAAGTTGTTATTAGTGGATCAGCCAAAACTATTCAATGGCTAGAGTCTCATATCACGATGGATATTTTCACTGAAAAGCCAAAGCGTAGTAAATTGATTCCTCTAAAAGTTTCAGCTCCCTTTCATTGCTCTCTCATGAAACCAGCTCAAGAAATTATGGAAGAAGTGCTAAATTCTCTCCCCTTTAATAATACTAAATTCCCAGTGATTCAAAATACAGACGGAAAACCCTATAGCAAAGGTAATGACATCCGTCAGAACCTCGTTAAACAGGTCTCAGCGCCTGTTGAGTGGGTTTCCTGCATAAAAAGAATGAAAGAAATGGGAATCACTGAGCTCATTGAAATGGGTACAGGAAAAGTTCTTACCGGGTTAGTAAAAAAAATTGACAGAGAGCACTTCACGACATTGAATGTGAACTCGTTAGAGGATATAGCGAACCTACAAAATAGGGCAAAGGTTTAGTATTGTTATGAATCAACTGAGTGG
The DNA here is from genome assembly GCA_035585475.1 of Armandia brevis. Lineage (NCBI taxonomy): Eukaryota > Metazoa > Annelida > Polychaeta > Opheliidae > Armandia > Armandia brevis. Next base: position 22,622 of record JAXGGS010325505.1, read on the forward strand.
AAAGAAAATTATTGTCACAGGGGGAAGTCGAGGCATTGGAGCCGCAATTGTTAAAGGCCTCGCTGAACAAGGGGCTCAAATTGCTTTTTCTTATGCTTCTCGTAAAGATGCAGCGGAAAAAGTCTTAGAATCTCTTCCTGGAGAGGGCCATTTTCACTTTGCTATGGATATCTCAAACGAAAACTCAATCAAAGACTCCATTTCACATACAATCGACCAATTAGGAGGACTTTATGGCCTCGTTAATAATGCAGGAATCACTCGTGACCAGCTACTTTTACGTATGAAAGCAGAAGACTTTGATCAAGTGATTTCAACCAACTTACGAGGAACTTTTCTTTGTACGAAAGCAGTTATGAAGACTCTCCTACGAGCTAAAGGTAGCTCTATTGTTAATATAACTAGCGTGATTGGACTTACAGGAAATCCTGGACAGGCCAATTACGCCGCTAGTAAAGCTGGAGTTATTGCTTTCAGTAAATCAATAGCTCAGGAAGTGGCTTCACGAAAAGTACGTGTTAACTGCGTTGCTCCGGGGTTTATTCAAACTGACATGACTGATAAACTAGATGATAAACAAAAAGAACATATTCATAATAGTATTCCTTCGGGAGAAATTGGCTCACCCGAGGACGTAGCGAATGCCACTGTCTTTTTGCTCAGTGAAAATAGTCGCTATATTACAGGCCAGACACTTAATGTAAATGGTGGAATGTTAATGATTTAGAAATAATTTTTCATTTCTAATGGAATAAATTGGAGGATTAAAATGGCAGATGCAGAAAAAGTTAAAGCAATTATTGTAGAACAATTAGGGGTCGACGCTGAGAAGGTAAAACCTGATGCTTCCTTTATAGATGATTTAGGTGCTGACAGTTTAGACATCGTTGAACTTGTCATGGCTATTGAAGAGGAAAATGACATCGAAGTTCCTGATGAAGATGCTGAAAAATTAAAAACCGTACAAGATGTCATCTCTTATTTAGAATCAAAAGGGAAATAGTCATCTACACAAAGTAAGGAGAAATTCATCTTTCTCCTTACTTATGATAATCTCTTGGGGAACTCCTATGTCAGTTAGAAAAATTGCTGACTCACGTCCAGATAAAAAACAAAGGCGTGTCGTCGTTACAGGGATCGGGGCTATCACTCCGGTAGGTTTAAATGCTCATACTTCTTGGGAAAAAGTTCTTTTAGGTAAAAGCGGTATCGCACCTATCTCTCATTTTGATGCTAGTCAGTATGCAGTACAAATTGCTGGTGAAGTAAAAGGCTTTAACCCCAATGATTTCATTCACAAAAAAGATCAAAAGAAAATGGATCGCTTTATCCAACTATCGATGGCTGCAACTCAAATGGCCGTAGAAGACTCTCAATTAAAAATCACTGACAGCTTGTCTCATAAAACAGGGTCTATTATTGGAGTTGGCATCGGAGGCCTTCCTCAAATAGAAGTTCAGCATCAAAAATTATTAAGTAGAGGGCCAGAGAGAATCTCACCTTTTTTTATTCCTATGGTCATTACTAATATGGCCTCGGGTCATATTAGTATGAAATACAATGCTAAAGCTGTTAACTACTGTATCAGCTCAGCCTGCTCTTCGGGTAATCACGCTATTGGTGAAGCAACCCAATATATACGAGACGGTCGAGCCGATGTTATGATTGCAGGGGGAGCTGAAGCCTCTGTCACCCCTATGGCTGTCGCTGGATTTAGCGTCATGCGGGCTTTGTCTCGAAACAATGAAAATCCAGAAGAGGCAAGCTGTCCTTTTGACGAAAACCGCAATGGTTTCGTTTTATCAGAGGGAGCAGCTACTTTAATCTTAGAAGACCTACAACACGCTCTTGAACGCGGAGCCAACATATACGGCGAAGTAACAGGTTACGGAGCCTCATCTGACTCATACCACATTAGTAGCCCTCCTGAAGACGGCAGTGGAGCTAAATCAGCAATTAAACAAGCTCTCAAGGATGCCATGCTAAAGCCTGAAGACATTTCTTATATCAATGCTCATGGCACTAGCACCCCTGTGGGAGATGCTATTGAATGTAAAGCTATTCAAAATATATTTAAAAACCCAGTGTTTGTAAGTAGCACCAAAGGCTCTACAGGACATTTACTCGGAGCCGCAGGAGCTGTTGAAAGTATATTCTCTATATTAGCTCTAAAGGATCAAATTATACCGCCAACAACGAATTTAAAAAATACTGGTGATGGATGTGAGGCCAAACACGTTATTGGTCAAGCTCAAACGGGAGAGTTTAATCATGTTATCAATAATAGCTTTGGTTTTGGTGGAACAAATTCTTCCCTAGTTTTTTCTAAAATAGATTATTAAATACGTCCTCTAGGATCAAAAATTATGAATATAAATTTAGAGAAATCTTCAATTTTTTTAGCTAGTGATCATGGCGGATTTTTTCTTAAAGAAAAAGTTAAAGAGCACCTTTTACATTTAGGGAAAACAATTGAAGATTTAGGGCCTTTCACACAAGAGCGAGTCGATTATCCTGACTTTGCTGATCTTGTTGCGCAGAGAGTTCAAAATGACGACGGCATTGGCATTCTGATTTGTGGTTCAGGACAAGGCATGTCTATGAGAGCCAATAAATTCTCGAAAATCAGAGCTGCTCTGTGCTGGGATGAAGAGTCTTGCCAACTTTCTCGTCAACATAATGACAGCAATATTCTTTGTCTTGGTGAGAGGCTATTAGCTCAAGATTTAGCCATTAAACTTGTTGATACTTTTTTGAATACTCCCTTTGAGGGAGGACGACACGTAGATCGTGTTAATAAGATTTCTGATACCATTTAAAACGAGGCTTTTATGTTAAAAGAAAATGACTCCCCCATTTATAAATTAATTGAACAAGAACTACATAGACAAGAATATGGCCTAGAAATGATTGCTTCTGAAAATTATGTCTCAAAAAGCGTCATGGAAGCTCAGGGATCCATTCTTACCAACAAATATGCAGAAGGATACCCTGGGAAAAGATACTATGGAGGTTGCCAAATTGTTGATCAAATTGAGCAATTAGCTATAGACAGAGCTAAAGAACTTTTTGGAGCAGAACATGTTAATGTGCAGCCTCACTCAGGGAGCCAAGCAAATATGGCGGTCTACATGGCCGCACTATCCCCTGGAGATACAGTTTTAGGTATGGACCTGTCTAACGGCGGGCATTTAACTCATGGTTCCCCTGTTAACTTTTCAGGCTCTTTATATAATATTGTCTCTTATAAATTAGATCCACAAACTGAGAGAATAAATTTCGCTCACCTCAATTCTTTGGCCCAAGAGCATAAACCAAAAATGATCATTGCCGGCTATAGTGCCTATCCAAGGTCTTTAGATTTTACTAAATATAAAGAAATTGCCGACTCCGTAGGAGCTAAGCTTTTAGTAGATATGGCTCATTTTGCAGGCCTTGTTGCAGGCGGAGTCCATGAGTCTCCTGTTCCCTATGCTGACTTTGTGACTTCTACAACCCATAAAACTCTTAGAGGACCACGTGGTGGAATTATACTATGTAAAGAAAGTATGGCTAAAAAAGTTAACTCTAAAATCTTTCCAGGGATACAAGGCGGCCCCTTAGAGCACGTTATTGGAGGGAAAGCTGTCGCATTCGGCGAAGCTTTGAAGCCTGAGTTTAAGGTCTATGCACAACAAGTTGTCAAAAATGCCCAAGCTTTAGCAGAAGGTTTAATGGAAAAAGGTTTAAAACTCGTTACAAATGGCACGGACAATCATCTTGTCCTGGTAGATCTTTCCTCTACAGAGGTGACTGGGAAACTCGCTGAAAACTCCTTAGACAAAGCAGGAATTACTGTAAATAAAAATACCGTACCTAATGAACAGCGTAGCCCTTTTGTTACTAGTGGTATTCGTATCGGAACCGCTGCGCTTACAACAAGGGGAATGAAAGAATCAGAAATGAAAACTATTGCGCAATGGATCTCTAATGTCGTAACAAATCCAGAAGACAATCTCCTTCTTGAAAAAACCCACAAAAATGTAAAGAGCTTATGTCAAAATTTCCCTTTGTATATTCAATAAAAAAATATACTTTATTAATCTTAATATTGCTTTGCTTCATTGGATGCGCCATAGCTCCACCAATGAAGCAGCTTAAAAATTCTAATTCTAGAAACTATTTTGATTGGCCCGTTGATCGTGCCCGCCTTACCCAAAAATTTAAACCTCGCTCTCATCTTGGTATTGATTTAGCTCACCGCACTGGAACTGCCATTTATGCAGCCCATGATGGATGGGTTATATATACTGGCGCTCATTTCTCTGGTTTTGGTAAACTAATTATTATAGAAGGCAGCCAAGGCTGGTCTTCTTTGTACGGCCATTTAAATAGAATTCGCGTTCATCAGGGAGTATATATCAAAAAAGGAGCTCGTATTGGGGATATGGGAAATACAGGCCGCTCCAGTGGCCCTCATCTACATTTTGAAATTCGTAAAAATAAAAAACCTCAAAACCCCCTTTCCCTTCTCCCTTGATTAAACTAGTTTCAGTGTATAAAATATCCAAAAAATGAAATTAAATATTTTCTTTGAGGACTATATGCGTTTATGTATCGTTTTTGCATTTGTAACTTCTTTGCTCCCCTATCAACAAATATTTTCTATTGAACAACAAAGTAATCTTAATCAAAGGTATCAAGAAACTTGTCGTGATATTACCGAAACAAATTACAGTTACCATTTATGTTTAAGATATTCTACAGAAGGACAAATGACCTTACAAGACGTTCGTAATTGCCATAGGACAGAGAATGATTACTCCACAGTCAAATGTCTATTTAGATTCAAACTCGTACGACGGGAATGTGATTGCAAACCTCAGTCTCAGACTTGCCTCTGCTTAAAATCACACCCTACAGAAGGCTGTCAAAATCAAACAACTCTCTTCTGCTCAGATGATTTTTAAAAGTAATCTTCTTTTGTCAAAAATTTAGCACTTTTATTACCTTGGAAAGTGCTTTATTTGTATTTGAGAGTAAAAGTGGCCTTCTTTGGCCCTCAACTGCCTAAAAAACTCTCAAAATGAGATTAAAACTTAAATAACTCTACCCCATTTTGAGCTCACAATGAAGCAGCTTCATTATTGTCCAATAATTCTAATTACTTAAAAACATGGCCAATATCTTGCTTTTCTTGAATAAGAAAAATAGGTCATTATCTTTTTATTTGGAGTAATAGTTATGAAAAAACAAAACTTTAGTTTTTGTTTGCGATTAATCATTGGTATTCAAACTATACTCTTGTCCTCTATTGCTTCTGCTAGTCCAAGCTCGTCACCATTCTCTATGTCTCAACAGATTGAATTTGTAGATATTCTCGATCATGCTAAGTTTTCTAATAAACATGAACATATTAAACATCTTCCAACGCATACTTTATTAAGAGCAATGAAACTGTTTCCTCAAGAGTTCTTCTCCCCTGTAGAAAATGGCGCAATTAATCCTGAGCTTTATCAACAAATCTCATTGAAAAGAATTTATTTAAACGATGCTCTTAATATAAGAGAACAAAATATTGGCCCTACTGGTAAGGAAGTCATCGCGACAGACGGCTCTTCTAAATATAAAATTGATGACTCAGAGGAAGACTCAACAAGAAAAAATCAACAGCTTAGACGTAATACTGTTTTTGGAATAGAACTCGAGGCTGTTAGAGAAAATTCCCAATCCTCCTATGAATCAGATATTATCGCCTTCATGCATGACGAGCAGAGTGGTTATTACTTTAGAAGAATGACTGTTGTATCTAATCTAACATATGAACGCAAAGACCCTAGAAAAGTTATTGTCAAACAATGGCACGAAGACATTCCTCTTTTAGCTTTGAAATTTTCAATAAGTGTCGATATTTTGCAAAGAAAGCTAATCCTGCAAGATAGTGTCTACGGCATTACAAAAATCTACCCTATTGGAGTTGGAGCTCTAAACATGAAAACTCTCGATGGAATGGATGGCACAATCAATTCAATGACTCCTACATTCCCCCAAGACTCTTATCTTACAAAAAACCCTTATAATGTCCAAAATAAGCTCTGGTTGCCTAATTTTCGCGAACGAACTAGCCCATCTTACTATAGAGGCCGTCCTTTTATTGGCATTGCCCATAGAGGTAATGATGGCAACTACAGCTATAAAGGAATTGGTTTACATTATCAAATTGATGAGGAAGGTTTAAAAAGAGGTTTTGTTTCCCATGGATGTATAAGAGTAAGAGACAAGGACCTTTATGAATTAGAGGCTATTGTTTTTGAAGGAGCTCAAGCTAAAATTCCTATTGTTGTCCAAAACTCACTACCTCTTTTAGCTCACATCAAGCACCCTTATCCTCAACTAAATAAACAATATATGCATGTTGCTTACTACCGTATGGAAGGAGAAAGTCTTAATATTGATTTCTGGGAAAAAAAAGTAAAGGACTATATAAAACAATATCGAAATACTTTAAGAGAAACAAAGGCCAACGATCCTTGGTTTAGTAACCCTCAAGCAACTTGGCTCAATCGCTATACGTGGTGTAGGGCTCATCACGGCTCGGGTGTTTCTTTAAGACAACAATCTGGCTATACCAGTATTTTAGATAATGACTGTCTTACCAAAACAACCCTCAAGAAAGACCCAACTCAATCTGTCTCTTTATATCTTCAAAAACTCAAGGAAGCTCAGCTGGATTATGCCAGTACAGACTCTTATATTAATATCCCTCCTCCTAAGCCAAACTCTTATATACTAAATACGAATACCTTTTTATCGGAAGGAAACGAACAAGATGCTCTACCGGCTGTGATTACTGATTACCAGTTAATTAAAGCGCTTTAAGAGGATTTTTGATGTATTTATTTATATGCTTTAGAACTTTTTTTCTTCTTATGGCCTTATCCGTTTTCTCTATTAGCTCCTATGGGCAATCAACCTGCTCTTCTTTATTTAATATCCCCACAACAACAGCTATTACTGAATTAAGCCCTATTTCTCTCCAGATAATTCCTCATGCTATTAAAGTCTTTGGACGACAAATAATTTCAATAAAAAACACTTTTAAGGGCCCCAATGAAATCAAACTTAGAAATCTCTCTTTAAGTAGTTCAGAGCTACAAAGGATTATCCCAATACTTAAAGAAAAAAAAATCACTCGAATCGACTTAAGTGGTAATCGTGATTTATCCCATGAGGTTATCAAAGAGCTTCTTAATGAAGTTGAAACAATTCAATATTTAGATCTTCATCAAGTTCCAACTCAAACAAGTGATATTTTGCGACTTCTTATAAATAAGCACCCTAATATTGAGCGCCTAAGAATCGACAATATTACTAACCATGGAGTTAAACTTCTTTTAAAACTTCCATCTCTTAAACAGCTTCATATTATGAACTCTCCTCGTCGTTTAAATTCGTTAGGGAATTCCGCTAGTATCGAGTCACTCATTCATTTAATTGAAAATCTTCCTAAACTAAATAAGATCACCTTTCCTAACATCAAATCTACCCCTAAAAAAAGAAACGCTAAAACATGGCAAGATTTATTCGATGCACTTGAGAGAAAACAAACAATCAGATACTACTTCTTTAGAAGTTCTTTCGCCTTAAGACCAGGAGACTTAAATATAAAAGACGGAGATACTGTAGAAGTAATTCCTCCAGAGAAAACTCCTGAGGATAAGACTAGCTATCGTATTGGAGGCGTCGACACTCCTGAAAAAGATATTACTGATACAAGAAGACTCCAATTAAAAGAATACGTTAAAAAAAATAATCCTAATTTAAATGAAAAAGAAGTCCTAAACAGAGTTGACCAATTAGCTCAATATGAAAGGGACGGCGGCAAAGCTGCAACTCTTTTTGCTATGCACCTTTTTAAATCGGCTCAAAGATTAAGAATAACACATGTTAAGCCCGGAAAATTCGGTGGACGAGTTATCGCCAAGGTTTATCTTGAAATTAATGGCCAATGGTTTTCTCTATCAACACTTCTTATAGCTAATAATTTAGCTGTAAAATACAACGGTGACAAGAAAGCCGTTCATGACTGGAGTCAGGTTCTCGATATGGACTTTGTTAAACAGGTAATTAACAATTGGTCTCATTACTTGGAGAAAAAGTGACACATCCAACTATGCTGCCAAGAGAAGTTAATATGGCACCAATAAGAGCTGTAATAAAATAACCCCCTAACTTCCCTGACAAGCCTACCATAAGCCCTATTTTGGAGGACAATAGCCCTCCGCCTTGGAGGTCTATTAAAAATGAAGCTATGAACCAAAGTAAATAACCCGCGACACAATTAAGAGCCAATAATAAAAGAACAATTCTCTGATAAGATATCTTTTTTTTAAATAAATGACGACACCAGAAAAACGAACTCAATGCACAAAATAACCAGGGTGACCACCAGCTGAATAAATAACCGGAAATCCCTATAGTAAATACCTGTAAAAAGAAGATAGAAATCCATTCGCTCTTTTTCATTTACCACCACCTTTTTTTTCTCTCACAAAATCTTCTTCCATTTTAAATTGAAAAGGAATTAGCTCGCCCTTTGCCCAACGCTGTACAAAGCTGTCGTAGTAACGACTTGCTGGATTCCCGGATTGCCCTCCTGGATAGATCATTCTTGCTCGCGGCTTCTCTCCCAACTCCACTACCATCTTCCAATTAGGACCATGAGGGCCTTTATTGGAATTAATTGTGCTTCCTTCTCCACCAACCCACAATAAGGGTGAAGAAAATCCTGGAATTTTGCCTATGTGTTCAATTTTCATTCTCTTTACTTTTGCCCATTGCCAGTTCGAGCTTTTCCCCCAACTCTCTTTTAGGAGGTCCAATGTTTTTTTAAAAGATCTAGTTACAATTATTTTTTTATCTTCAATAACAGAAGATGTCTTTGTGTCATCCCACCACTTAGAAGTTTCTGGACTTTTTAAAAGACGTACTAAGCGATTCTTACTCGGATAAATCACCTCACTAATGTCTCCTAGCTGATCTCCCCAAACTTCTTCTTCTAGAACTTTCCACCATTTATACCAGATGGTTGGTTCTATTTTTCTCGCAAGAACTTCTTTATTCCATTTAGAAACTTGGTGAAGTATTTTTTTCTCATCTTCTGTCAATTGATGTAAATCTATAGAATCTAACATCCATGGCAACGAGTCTACAGCATGGAGACTGAAATTATCATTTTGGATTCGCTGTAAATCATCTGCTGACAAAACTTCTTTCTCTGATAAAAGCTCTACGATTCTTCGATTACGATAAGCACTAGAGTAAAAGAAATTGAGATAATAAGGATAACTTTCATCTGTTGGGTGATTATTAGCGGAAGAAACAAAGCCTCTTTTTGGGTTAATAACTTGAGGATTTTGTGAACGGTTTAAAAAAGAAGGCCATTGATAAATTTGCGAGCTACCGTCTCCAACAAATTTCCCTTGGTTTTTCCATTTCAAAGGAATACGGCCATTATGCATCAACCCTATGTTATCTTTATCAGAACAAATAAAGTTTTGTGCTGGATTGACAAACCTCTGTAGAGCCCGCCAGCACTCTTTAAAAGAATAAGCTCGATTAAGAGATAAAAATACACTTAAATCGTCACCTTTATCATGAGCTAACCAACGTAAAACTAAACCTTTGTTTTCGTCTCTATGAATAATGGGCCCATAATGAGTCCAAAGAACTTTCTCTGTGTGGTCTTCTTGACCCTTAATCTGAACAGGATAGCTATGTTGTTCAAGTAATCTCCATTCACCTTCAAATAAATATTCTTCTTTCCCAAAGGAGTTTTGCCGTAAATCTATTTCATAAAAATCTGTTACATCGACAACAGCATTTGTTACAGCCCAAGAGATCTTATTATTAAAACCAATAACTACTCCAGGAAAACCAGGTAATGCTGAACCTGCAACAGGAGAGTCGCCCTTCATTTGCAATTGAACTTTGTACCATAAAGCCGGTAAGGAAAAACTCAAATGAGTATCATTGGCTACTATAGTAGAGCCTGTTGCTGATTTACTTGGACCAATAGCCCAGTTATTACTTCCATTATCCCGATCAGGTTTTGACATAGCTTTAAGAATCGACAAATCAGCTTTAAAATTTTCCTTAGGAGGTTTTGGTAATTTTACTGATAATGGCCATTTTGTTCCCTTAGGAATGATCGGCTCGTTGTCTGTAGGGTAAAGAGGGAAAAGGTCTGCAATTTCCTCTTCTGTTAGTTTATGACGAAGGCGACTCATTTCAATATCTGTACTTACCCATGAAAGATCATAAGCCATTCTTTTTAAAATAAATAATGATTTTTCTTCTGACCACAATTCCGGCTCGAATCCCATCAATTTATATTCAATAGGATAATCCTGAAAACTAAGCCCTTCAATATATCGATTTACTCCTTTTACATAGGACTGAAGAGGCTTCCATGATTGTGGATTTTTTCTAATTGTTTTTAAAGCATTTTGTACAGCCTCATGCATTCCCATACGTAAAAACTTCTGGTCCACTTGAAAAGCACGGTCCCCAACAACTTCGCTTAATCTACCAGACGAGGCACGCCACATCATATCCATTTGCCACAGTCTCTCTCTAGCTGCATTGTACCCTTGAGCAAAGTAAAGTCCTTCTTCTGTAGAAGAAAATATATAAGCAATAGCTTCTTTATCAAAATAAAGCTGAGGGACCTCAGTTATATCTGGAAATTCCTTACGAAAATTTTTTTGCATATATGCAGGCCAAATTTCAAACCTTTCTCTGCCTTTCTCAACATTTGCCCATACTCCTTTCCACGGATCAAATATTTTCCCAAAAGGAGGAGAAAAAGTGAATTGCCCATTTCCCAAAAGGATAAAGCTGATAGAGATACTAATAGATAAAATTAAGAGGAAGTATTTTTTTTTCATCCCATGAATATTTCTGATTCACCCTAAATCAGTCAAACTTAAAAAGACTCAAAAAGATTATTTAAATTATATGCCGCGCTATTAATCCATAAATATCTATTTAGTTCTTTAAATCAGGTATTTCTCGCTATTTTTAGAACGTTAGGCCCCCTGTTCCAATGGCAAAAGCTTGACTCCTACTCGACTTTAGACGAGGCTTGCAACTTTAGATGAAAAGTTATTTCGAGAGGGGGGTATCTATATGAAACAACGGAATCACGCCACAGTGTGTATTTTCAAAAAATTTAAACAACTCGCAAGCCTGAGTGCTACACTATTATTAGTTTTAGGCTCACTAAACTTAAGTGCTCAAGAAGGAGCAACAAGTTCAACAACTAAAGCAGCAGCGCAGGAAAGTTCCTCTACTATTTCTAAAAATATTGAGAAAATCGAAGTCACAGGATCTCATATCAAACGTATCCAAGTAGAAGGACCTTCTCCTATTCAAGTGATTGATCGTGAAGATTTAGAGCAAACAGGCTATAACTCTATTTCTGATGTTTTACGTGATGTTTCAGCCAGTTCTTTTGGCGCTCCTCGTGAAGCCTCCGGTAGCGGCGCTGCTGGTTCTTCAAGTGTAAGCTTAAGAGGTTTAGGAGCTAACCGAACTCTTGTTCTTCTTAATGGTAAACGTATCTCTATTGGCTCTGCCGACCTTAACCTTCTCAACATGGCAGCTGTAGAACGTATTGAAATATTAAAGGATGGGGCTTCGGCTACATACGGATCTGATGCTCTTGGTGGCGTTGTTAATATTATCACTAAAAAAGATTACCAAGGCTTTCGCTTTGAGGCCCAACAATCAGCCACTGACCTTAAAGGCGGAGAAAAAGGTCATCTCAGTTTAATGGCTGGGCGCAGTACAGAGAAATTTTCAGGTCTTGCTGTCCTAAGTTACAAAGACAATAGAACCATTTACGATCGTAATCGTAAATGGACTCATCTAACTGATGTTGACCGCTATAGCACAATTGGTAATCCTGGTAGTTATCGCGCAACAGATCCAGCTGCAGATGAAGATGACAATGGGGAGCCTGACCCAACAGGAGACTCTTTTGCTGCTCCTGACTGCCCTACTAACCTACAAGTTACTAATGCAAATGGAACTTATTGTGCTTATAACTGGTCAGAGCGTTCAACTTCTTTACCCGACCTCAAGCAACTTGCTTTTTTAGGTGACTCCACTTACGAGTGGTCCCCTGGTTACAAAGTTTTCTCACGCCTGAGCTACATTCGCCGTCAAGTTAAATGGCGTTACGCAGCTGCCCCTGATCGCTTTAACATGCCTAACCCTGGTGGTCTTTTAACTCCGGCCGATCCTGTTCAGGCTTCTTATCGCCTTACTGAGCTAGGCGATCGTGTTAGCGAGATCACTTCAGATGTTTATGGTGTTCTCTTAGGTACCTCTGGTGAAATGGGAGAAACTTGGGAATGGACTGCCGAAGCCAACCTAAGAGAAGAAAATACAAAAGATCGTGGTGTCAGCGGCTATGCTCGCAAAGATGTTCTTAAGGCTTTAATTACTGCTGGAACTTACCGCCCTTTAAGTACAGGAGATAAAGGAGATGTCTCTTCGGCTTCTTATGTTTCTCAAACAAAAAATCTCCAGAGGGTCTATAATATAGAGCTCAAAGCAGCAGGTGAAGTCATGGATCTTAAACATGGTCCTTTAAGCGCTGCCGTGGGAACTATTGGGGCCTGGGAAGAATTTAAAACTACTATTGATGAGGTTACTAAAGCTGGTAATCTTTTTGGTGGCTCAGCAGGTGAAGGAGCTGGCTCTCGAAATATTCAATCTCTTTACACGGAAATCTCAGCCCCTCTTCTTCCTGAACTAGAGCTGCAATTCGCTGGACGCGTGGATAAGTATAATGATTTTGGAACAACTGTTAATCCTAAAATTGCTGTACGTTGGCAAGCTCAACCAAATCTTTTATTCCGTACCTCTGTTGGTAGTGGATTCCGAGCTCCAACAACTAATAATCTCCATGCAGGCGAAAGTTATGGTTACCCTACTTTCATTGACTATTACGCATGTGACATTCAAAAAGCTGCCAACGGCGGAAATGTTGATCGCGCTAATACTCCTGCATGTTTTGCAAAACAATATCTTGTTCGTAGTGACGGAAATAAAAACTTAAAAGAAGAAAAATCTTTATCCTACAATATTGGGTCTGTTTACCAACCAAATAAAAATCTTAGTTTTAGTATGGATATTTGGAAAATCCAATTAAGCAACTCTATTGGAGTTAGCTATAATGCAATCACAAGAGCCGAAAAAGATGGCTCAAACCTTGGAATTCATGGGATAACGACAAATCGCTCTCCAAACGGTTCGTTGAATCAACTGACAGCTCCATTATTGAATCTTTCAAAAACAGACCTTTCTGGTATTGATTTTGCTGGAGAGTACGGTTTTCGCCCTCCTGGATTGTCAAAAGTTCACGCTCTGTTTCGTTTAGAAAACTCTGTTCTTTTCGAATACAAGTCAACTCCATTTCCAGGGTCAACGACAATCAATTATATTGGCACGAGTGGTGCTCCTCAATGGAAAAACTCAGCCTCATTGTCCCTAAGTCGTGAGAACCACAATGTTTATCTTTTGGCTAGAACAATTGCAGGACAAAAGAAAGAAGTGGAAGAGTTAGGAAGCATTCCGACTTACACAGAGTGGGACCTTCAATACAAATATAATGCCAACAAGTATGGAGCTATCACTGCTGGCGTGAAAAATATTCTAGGAAGCACTCCTCCTCTTGACGATTCGAAAGATTCAGATCAAGGTAATACTGACCTCTATGAAGAGGTGGGAAGATTTGTCTACTTGAATTACTCCTACGAACTGTAACTGGTAATATAACCAACGTGAGGAATAACATGAGTTCTATCTTTACCCAGCTTTTGACTCTCAGCTTTGTTCTTTTTTCTTTAGCGCCGCTTGCAAATGCAAACAGCGCTAAGACTGATAAAAATATCAAAGAGCAAAAAGTGAATCACAAGCAAGCCAAAGAATCACAAGTTAAGGTGTCTTCTGTAACGCAAAAGACTCAAACAATTGTGGATAAGTATCGACTTGTTTTGCGTAAGATTGAAAACACAAAAGTCTATAACCGACAATTGGAAGAGTTCATTCAGTCACAAAAAAATGAAATGGTTTCCATGAAAGAAAAAATTCAGACCCTCAAGCGTACCAATAAGGAAATTATTCCTCTTATGGTGAGAATGACTGATACCATTGAAAATTTTGTGAAACTAGACTTGCCTTTTCTTCCTAAAGAGCGCCAACGAAGAGTCACTCAACTTAAAGATATGATGAAGCGAGCTGATGTTTCAACTTCAGAAAAATACCGCCGAATCTTTGAAGCTTATCAAGTTGAAAATGATTACGGACGCACTATTGAGGCCTACAAAGGTCCGCAGGTTGTCGAAGGAAACGAGCTCACTGTCGATTTCTTACGTGTCGGCCGTATAGGCCTCTTCTATCAATCTCTTGATGGAGCACAGTCGGGAATATGGGACCCAAAACAAAAATCTTGGGCCCCCATGCCTTCTGGCTTTCAACGCTCTCTACGAGATGGCCTAAGAATGGCTCGCAAACAACAAGCTCCTAATTTATTAAAATTACCTCTACAAACAGCCACGAATTCTACAAAAAAAGAGGTCTTGTAATGAAAAAAATCTTACTTATTTCAACAATACTTGTCTCTTTAATTTCTCATAGTACCTTAGCTGCTGAAGAGAAAAATTTAGACAATTTACTTAAAAAAGTTTTGGACGAAAGAGCTCAGCAATCTAAAGACTTTAAAGAGCGAGAACAGATGTTTTTGCAAAAACAATCTGAACAAAAAACTCTCTTACGCCAAGCCGAAAGAGAGTTAGCTCACTTAGAGGCCCGAACGAAAGTTCTTACAAAAGAATTCGATTCTAATGAAAAAGTTCTCGCTAAAATTGAAGAGAAACTAAACCTAGCAGTGGGCACCTTAGGAGAGCTTTTCGGTGTTGTTCGTCAGGTTTCTGGTGATTTCCGCTCTCAAGTTCAAACATCGATTATCTCAGCACAAATACCAGGAAGAAATAAATTTCTTTCCAAAATGTCAGAAGCCAAAAGCCTCCCTGGAATCCCTGAACTGGAACGTCTCTGGTTTGAAGTTCAAAGAGAAATGACTGAAAGTGGAAAAGTTACGAAATTTGAACATAAAATTGTTTTAGCCAACGGAAAGAAAATCGACGCTCCTATCATTCGAATAGGAAGCTTTAACCTTCTATCTGACGGCAAATACCTCACCTATCAAAGTGAAACGAAGCAAATTGTTGAGTTAGCTCGACAGCCTGCCGGCCGTTTCTTAAATTTAGCTGAAGAGTTTGAAGAATCTAATAAAGCTTTCTCCCCCCTAGCGATCGATCCCTCTCGTGGGGCTATTTTATCTATGCTTGTTCAAGCCCCTAGCTTAAGTGAACGTATTGCTCAGGGAGGAATTGTTGGGTATGTGATTCTTGCTTTACTTCTAGTTGGTCTTCTCCTTTCTATTGAGCGCTTTATCACTCTAAGAAAGGAAAGACAGAAGATTAATGCTCAGCTATCTTCTGATACACCACTACCTAATAATGCTCTTGGTGAAATCATGAAGGCCTTTGATGACTATCATCATCGTGATCTCGAAACTTTAGAGCTTAAAATCGACGAAGTAGTTATACGCAATAGTCCTCCTATTACACGTGGTATTAGTACAATTAAAATTCTTTCTGCCGTTGCTCCCTTATTAGGACTACTAGGAACGGTTACCGGCATGATTGCCACCTTCCAATCTATTACTTTATTTGGGACTGGTGATCCGAAATTAATGGCAGGAGGTATCTCTCAGGCTCTTGTGACAACGGTTCTAGGGCTTGTTTGCGCTATTCCCCTACTTCTTTTATACAACCTATTAGCTTCTAAAAGTAAAGGTATCTTACAGCTTTTAGAAGAGCAAAGTGCAGGAATCATGGCTAGCCGCGAACAAGCAGGAGAGTCTTGATGAGTTTTATTTTAGATCCAATTCAGAGTTTTTTAGATTCAGGAGGACAAGTCTTATGGATTATCCTTCTGACAACTCTCGCTTTGTGGATCTTAATATTTGAGCGTTGGACTTTTATGAAGTGGTCTTTACCAGCACTCAGCAAGGAGACTCTTAATTACTGGAGTTCTTATTCAAAAAAAGATAACTGGGACTCTCATCGCATACGAGAAAAATTACTTTCCAATATCCACCAGAGTCTTGAAAAGAATATCTCCGCTATCAAGACACTTGTAGCTTTATGTCCCTTGCTCGGTCTTTTAGGGACAGTTACTGGAATGATTGCTGTTTTTGATGTGATGGCTATCTCTGGAACAGGAAATGCTCGCATGATGGCCTCTGGTATTTCTATGGCCACAATTCCAACAATGGCCGGAATGGTAGCTGCCCTTTCAGGACTTTACTTTGGTAATTTTCTTGAAAGAAAGGCCCAACGAGAATCTGAGAAACTTTCAGAACAATTGACTTTTCAGTGAGGGAACTGTGAGAAGAAGGAAGCGATTTACACAAGAAGAAGAGGCTAATATTGATCTCACGCCTATGTTAGACGTGGTCTTCATCATGCTGATTTTCTTTATCGTAACAACTTCTTTCGTAAAAGAATCAGGTATTGAAGTGAACCGTCCTAATGCTGCAACTGCTGACAAAAAAGAGCGCGCAAGTATTATGATAGCAATCAGCGAAGCTGGTGAAATTTGGTTACAAAAAAGGCGTATCGACATTCGTTCTGTTAGAGCTAATGTAGAACGTCTTCATGCAGAAAGCCCTGAAGGAGCTGTTGTCATCCAAGCCGATAAAGGATCTAAAAATGGTCTTCTAGTAGAAGTCATGGATCAAATACGGCTAGCAGGAGTCACAAGTATTTCACTAGCAGCTAAACCAGGCCAGGAGTAAAAATGTGGAAACGCCTTACCTTATCTAGTCTCATTGGATTAGCCTCGACTTTGGCAATTTTTTATTTTATGTCTGCTCTAGTCTCTAATAGTGGGAAATACCTTGGAGATGGTGACTCAGGAACTCCTATCGAGTTCTTACGTATTAAACAAGATGATAATTTACAAACACGCACACGACGTATTCCTAAAAAACCTGAGGCTGAAAAACCTCCTGAACAGCCTAAATTAAAAGTAGCTCAACCTGACGCTCCATCTAAACCGCAAATGTCTATGGATATGCCAAAAGTGAGTCATTCTCTTGCTCTAGGGGATGGTCCTTTCTTAGGATCAGGTCGCGGACCATCTTCTTCTGGTGAAGTCGTCCCATTAGTTCGCATTGAACCACAGTACCCCCGTAAAGCCCGCATGAAGGGCACTGAAGGCTGGGTTGAAGTTCAATTTGATGTTACAGAGAGTGGCTCTGTCCGAAATGTTCGTGTTTTAGAATCTCAACCACGCAGGCTCTTTGACTCTAGTGCTCGTCGAGCTATCCTAAAATGGAAATATCGACCAAAAGTCATAAACGGTAAGTCGGTAGCACAAAAAGGTCTTAAAACTCGTTTTAACTTCAAAATGGAGGGGGAATAATGATCTTAATAATCTCTAAAAGAACATGCCTTTTAGCTTTAGCTTTCTCTTTCTTAAGTTTAAACGTCACAACAACTCTAGCTGCTCTTCCACCACTATCTATTCCTGGAAAAATTAACGAGCTCAAAAAAAGGCGAGCTGCTCTTACGTCCAAAAGAACTTTCAAAAAACTTCAAAGAGCCCATAATCTAATGGGTAAAGATCAATACAAAAAAGCTCAAGCAATACTTGATAGACTGTTAAAAAACACTAAAAAACACCCTTTTGAACAAGCTCAAGTATTACAAACTTTAGCCTATCTTTACGCTCAACAAGATCAAATACCAAAAGCCATTCGTTTTTTTGAACAGGCTCTTAATCTTAAAGCTTTACCTTCTGGCCCAACCCTTTCTATGATGTACACAACAGCTCAAATTCTAGCTAGCCAAGGCAAAAATTTAGCCGCACAAAAACGATTACGTGAATGGTTTTCTTATGCAGAGAAACCTCAAGCAGACGCTTACGTTCTTTATGCCACACTACTATTTGATCATGGCGACAAGAAGGGAGCTCTTACGAACTTAAACCACGCTCTAGACTTAACAAAAAGCCCTCAAGAAAAATGGCTTAAAATGGCAGTTGCTCTTAATTTTGAAACAGGTAATTACAAAAAAGCAGAACAAGCACTTAGACAGCTTGTTGAAATTAATCCTTCTGAGAAAAAATATTGGAAGCAACTGGCAGGAACTTACTTAAATCTCAATAATTTCTCTAAATCTCTCGCTGCTCTGGAATTAGCTCATAAGTGGGGACTTTTATCTGAAGAAAAAGAACTTATCAATTTAGTGAGTCTCTATCTTCAAGAAAACATCCCTCTTAAAGCTGCTCAGTTATTAAATAAATATATCAAGTCTGGAAAAATTAAAAAAAATAAAAAACATTATCAATTACTTTCACAAGCGTGGATTCAGGCTGAAGAGCCTAAAAAGGCTTTTGCTCCCTTAAAGGAAGCCGCTAAGTTTTCTAAAGATGGAGAAATTGATATTCAATTAGGTCAACTTCATATGGAAAAAGAAGATTGGAAACAAGCTGTGATTTTTCTAGAGAAAGGCCTCAAAAAAGGTGGCTTGAAACATAAAAATCAAGCTCACCTCATTGCTGGGATTGCTTTTTTCCAAGTACAAAACAAAGGAAAAGCATTAAAACACTTAAAAATGGCTACTAATTCTGAAAAAACAGAAAAAAGTGCTCAGAAGTGGATCTCTCATGTTCAGCAAAATTAAAAGAACGTTTATTGACAAGCCTTTACTATAAGAGTACCATCACCTTTCATTATTT